>JBBBDQ010000648.1:2085000-2247500 GCA_037127315.1 Ascarosepion bandense | reverse complement strand
TCGGTGGGTTCTACAAGACGATTTAAATTATAGCTTGATTAATACTAGTTTTACTATTGGTATTATTGTTGCTATAGTTAAAATTATTATTATTATATATGTATATATACATACATACATATATATAAATTTATTTACAAATGGAACTTTGTCTGTGTGTGTGTGTGTATGTGTGTGTGTGTGTCCGTTACCTATAGACTCCGAAACAACTGAACTACAATCGTATGCGAGCGTTCTTAGCTAGGTTTGTGTCGAGGTACCCCAGATAAATATCGAAACTCGAAAAAATCGAGTTCTAGAAGGAGTGGTCCGATTTTAATCAAATTTGATACACTCATAGACAAAGACATAAGAAACGATATTCAGACGTTTCAAGGTTGCAGTTCTTACAATAGTGCAGAAAATCGATAATATATATATATATATATAAGGCGTGATGTTTGTGTATGTGTCTGTTTATCTGCCAGTATCTCTGTATTTTTTCAGCCCTTTTATTTTAGTTTTTGCTTCGGGTTTGGCTTTAAGTAGGTATAATTGTAGTTCTTAGTCTCAGCCATGATACCATTTACTCAGAGAACATATTTAGTCTTAAAAATTCAATTTAGGACGAAAAAAAACTTATTTGATATCGATAGCAAGAAATCAAAATTTGACTTACATCCATTCATTTTTCTTTCAGTCTACGGTTTCGCTTTAACTGGAAACAACTATTGCTTTTTAGTCTTTCATGCCAACGTCCAAAGAGTCTGAGCTCCAGGACCATGGATTAGTTTTAAAGCTTTCATTATACCTGAGCAACGCCGGGCTATAATGTTAGTATATCTATATATATATATATATATATATATATATATATATATATATATATATACGTTCTTTCTCAACACCTACCCCGCAAAATATTACGTTACAGTCAAAACATGAGGCAAAAAACAAAATCGGAAAAAATGACATTCTCGAAGTGGCTGAAAACGGTTTGAAATTAAAAAATTGTGGAACATTTTTACATTTTTTTATCTCCAGCAAAAAAGGAAACATAAAAAAATATTTGAAAAAATTACTACGGTTGTTTTTAGCGAAACATGTTTAAAAGAAATATGCATTAATATATATTAGGACCTTGAATAAGTTCTTACTGTTTTTCAACAGACAGCGATAAAACAACTGTGTGTGCACTTTTAAATGGTAACGCATCTGTAAGTAAGTACAATAAGCAATCTTGAAATTCGATGTGTGTCATTTCGCTGAAATATTCAGTCAGTTAAGTGCCATACGTGATACACGCTTGGGCGATTATGTCACAACAGAGACATGACTGACTGGGCAGAAGATTATCCCACAGTATGTTGCCATTGCTTTCTGCGATATACTGGTTGCCTGCCAAGGCTATAGAACCCAATCTGTCCTGTTATTTAACCCATAACTGGAAGGAATATACGGATTAATACATTTCCAAAGGGTATTTGCGCGTAAATGAATGCAATAAATTCAACTGGAATTTGAACTCGGCTTCCCGATTTCTCGTTCCGAGCCGATATCCACTGGACCACAACGCACTGAAATATAAGTAGCGTTATATGTGTTGGATTTCGTGCCAAAGAAAATGTATTTGCGAGGAATTTTACTGAAATACTTCATTTATCTGAAGCACACAGAATTCTCGTTGAGACTTTCGGCGACTATGCTCTGTCGGCAACAGCATACACGGATTGGTTTAGACGCTTAAAAAATAATGATTTTTAAGTTAAATATAAAGCAGCCACTGGAGCACCGAAAAAGTTTAGAAGACGAAGAATTGAAGGCATCCCTTCGTGAAGACTCGGATCAGTCGGAAGCTGAAATTGCATGATCATTAAGAGTTGATCCCACAACAGTTTCGAAACGTTTGAAAGTATTAGAAATGAATAAAAAGAATGGACATTGGGTGCCGTACGAGTTGTCACGTGTGAACACTTTTAAGTAGAGGCGGTATTTGCATTTACCTCCCTTGAAAAATAACAGGTACCTAAAACAAACATCCCTTTCCGCGTATTTTTACCGTTAAAATAAACAGATAAAATCCCCAAGGTAAAATAGCAAATTTTGAAAAAAACAAAAAAAAAAAAACAAAACAAAACAAAAAGAATCTCTAAATGATTCTATGAATTCTTCTCTCTGTACCTGACTGAAAAGCTGCATATTAATTTTTTTCTAAAAAATAAAGTACTACTAAACTAAAAAAACGAATTTACAGTATTACGTAAAATACCATACTATTCCTATTTAAAATATAATATGTGCATTTATAATTTGTGCTCATATATTATATATCAATTATTTTATTAAAATTAATGAACCACACAATACTTATTTGGTTTTCATAATTCTAATATATCTTAGTTTACCATCATTACTTAAATCAAACTTTAACCAAAAACATTTAGTCCATTTAACAGATACAGTGATATAAAAATTAAATTGGGAAATGAAACCTAAAACCTGACCTTCTGTCAAAAACTAATTTCTGCACATTTTAATAATGCGTGTTTCTTGTATGTCATCATCGTCATCATCATCTTCATCATCCATTACACCCAATGGTGTGTAGGGTAGCAACCAAACTTCTCCACCTCTGCCTATCTTGGGCCAGACTAGTCAATGAAACCCAAGAGTACTGCATGGCTTTCATCTCATTCTCCACTGTACTTCTCCATGTCATTCTTGGTCTTCCTCTCTTTCTTTTGCCATCTGGGGTCCAGTGCAGTGCTGTTCTTGTGATTGACTGTGGATCTTTCCGGATCACATGTCCAATCCATCTCCACCGCCTTCTTGTAATGGTGGTGCCCATGTTCTCTTGCTTGCATCTCTTCAACAGCAGGTCTTCATTGGAGATCTATTCTGGCCAAAATATTCTCAGCATTCGTCGGAGGTATATGATGTGAAAGGATCGAAGTTTGGCGAGATCCGCCTTAGTCATTCTCCAGCACTCAGATCCGTAGAGAAGAGTAGATACAACACAGCTGAGGTATAACTTGAGCTTGGTGTTGGTGCTGTACTGTGTTGAACTCCAGATGTTATTCATTTCCTTAAACACACTCCTGGCCTTGCCCAGTTAACTTGTATGTACCTACCCCACAAAAATTAAGTGTCATTTTTATGAGAAAACCACAAAACCTATTTCATACAGCATAAAATGTTGAACTTCATAGTTTAACCTAATTCGCATTTTTGATTGAGTAGTTGAGACACACCCATAATTATATTGCCTGCTTAATTTTTTGAATAACTATGAATTCATTTTGTAAACTTATTTTCAGATGACTGGTATTATTTTGAAGTGATTTTCAAGATGAAAAGAGATTTCTTTAAAATTAGAGTATATAATTATTTTTTGTCAGGAAAAGTAGCCGAAATGTTAACGGGTGGAAAATACATTTTTATTGAGAAAAGAATTTTTTAAGCGAATTCATCAGCGTGATTCCTAACAAAATATCTGTCAATAGATTTTGACGATGAGTGACCCTAGGTCGAAATGAGGCCTTGACAATTTGCTGGGTACTGGTTTACCGGGACAGTTGATGGAAGCAGGTTGACTAATGAAGGAAGTGTGTTTACTATTGGAAGTAGAAATAGTTAAACGTAATTGTTTTCATTTCGAGCTGGTCAATGTTATACAGGGAGGGGAATGAAAACCTGACACCCCTCTTTCACACACCAGTCGGCGTGCTGTTTAACAACATCGGAATGCAAGACAAGATTTAGTGTGTCGGCTTCTGAAGCTTAGAAAAAGAGATTTGAAATACGGTCGGCCTGAAAACTCGCCTCCTGCTAGAAATAAAGACGATCGGAGAGAAATATTACAAATTCAAAATAGGTATCGTCCCGTAGGAATAATATAACACAAATATTCTACTAAATACCAGCCACTGATTATTTCTTTTCAATCTTTTATATTGACTGGCTTTTAATCTGGTATTTATTATATATTTAAATATAAATAAATCTATATATTGCCGTTGTGGTCTTGAATTTGGTTTTTTATCATATAGCAAACCTTTGCAATTCTAGACCCGCCTCGTCCAGTGGTAATAAGCGGTCCTGTTTTGGCTAATCAGAAATCAAAAACACAACGTTGGCGGAATCAACCAAAGGTCAGGGAGGTGGACAGAACGCAGCAAAGTGTCTTGCTATAGTTTTATATTTCATAAAATAAATCATTTTCTCAATTTGTTTTTAATTATAACCTGAAGAGAGAAAAATATTGTTTTGAAACATGAAATTTTTCGTGTAGTGGTTTGTAATAACAAACTTTCAAACTCTCTCTCTCTCTCTCTCTCTCTCTCTCTCTCTCTCTTTCTCGCTCTCATATATATATATATGAGTAATTGTTACAAACGGAAATCTATTCCACAGTTAGATATTTAGTTTAAAAGTGCCCAATACTAAAGTAGAGCACAAATATATGGCAGTTATTTAGGTACCTTCATGACGTCATTGAAAAAAAAAACAGCATAGTATGGTTAAAAAAGATCCCAAACATAAAAAACAAACTTTTTCCCTCAAAATGTTTATATTATTTTTAAGAGGGAAGATCAAAGTAGTTTTTAATTATTTTTAAATTTTTTTTAATCCTTTCTAACAGTTTCGAAATTTCGTCAGAATGTTTTGTTTTGAAAAGTTTTGATTGATTTAGCGGCTAAGAAACGTTTTACTTCTGTTTTACAATGGACACCAAATGATTGCATTTGCCACTTTTTTTAGGTTACAAACACATTAATTTGGAAATGCTCGCAAAAATCAAATAATTGTCGGATTTTAATGAAACTTTCAGTATTCATTCACAAACAAATCGAATTACATTTGAAATTATTATTTTTTTAAAATCTTGATAAGAATATTTTTTTTTACCTCTGTCACCCCCACTTCACGTAAATCCATGAAATGTTAATAAACTTTCCGAGGATGTCAAACTTTTTTTTTATTAGTTCAACGCAGAACTTTTTGGGGAATATAAATCACCTATTTTTTATCTTAAGTTTTCAATCACTATCCGAAAATCTTCTCCGAAGAGTAAAATAAAAAATGCAGTAAAACTCTGATATAATTAAATTTGATAAACTTTTAATTACTGGAATAAATAATAAGCATTAAGGACATTATACTCAAAAAAAAAATTTTTTTTTTCGATTAATAATAAAATTTTAAAACAATTGTTTTCATTTTTAATTTTTTTTTACTATTACATAATTTAATAATATATACGCTTTTAAAAATATTTTTAAAATCTCCAAAGACTTGTCGGCGAGTAAACTTTTTAGTTAAGAGCTGATTATCATATTGCCTATCTAAAATTGAAAAGTTTAATAAAAATCGTTTGACCTGAATAGTTTAAATTTATTAAATAATAAAAAAAAATTGTGTGCAAATATGTTCATTTACGTTCCATTTTTGAGTAAGTACGATGTTTCATAGGAGTCATAACATGTTTCTATAATTAACATCTACAGTACTATAAAAATTAAATTAGATATTTTTACCATATCTTAAACTTAGTGATAAATTAATGATATGAAAAATACATAAAAACGTTAGTAAATAACATAGAATAACTTA
The DNA here is from genome assembly GCA_037127315.1 of Ascarosepion bandense. Lineage (NCBI taxonomy): Eukaryota > Metazoa > Mollusca > Cephalopoda > Sepiida > Sepiidae > Ascarosepion > Ascarosepion bandense. The sequence goes on along the minus strand of JBBBDQ010000648.1, from coordinate 2,241,908 downwards.
GTTTGGTTTTTTAATTTCATTCTTTCTTATTAAAGTTATTTTAAAAGAAATTTAAATCTTTAAATTTTTACTCAGAAAGCATATTCAAATATCTGGCTATGAATATAAACTAACATTCTATTAGATATTATATAATTACTGAAATTATTATTTAAATTTTACTATTTAGTTATCCCCCCCCCAAAAAAAAAGAAATTAAAATGTTATGTTTTTTGGCCCGTATTGTCGCCATACTTTCCGTCTGATCTCATAAATCTTTTAACACATCTGCATTACGCAATCTACGGCTACCGTCGTTAAAAAGTTTGTTTTTATTGTAAATTTCTGGCAGAAAGGAATTATTACTTGATTGAAATCGGATAAAGGTAAATTTCAATTTAAAACATTGACATAAATTTGGCTACTGTTTACATAGTGTTGACAGAATGTGTCAATAAATAAAAAATGGTGGGAAATTTAACTTGAATTTGTCCGATTTCAATAAAAATTAGATTAAAATCAATATAATTTTGGTTTAAAAAAATACCAATGTATTTTTTTTCGGGAATTAAAATTTAATCTCCTGGCTTTCAATTAAAGCTAATTTTAAAGTTTGAAGATTACTTATTTATTTTTAAAATTAAAATTTAAATTTAGGTATCGAAGCAGTCGAAAAGGTCACAAGAGGTGCCTACAGTTATTGTTGTTGTTATTATTATTATTATTATTATTGTTGTTGTTGTTGTTGTTGTTGTTGTTATAATTCCATACGGGTACTTGATTGCTTTAAAGTTTTGGTGCTAAAATGCTATCAATTTATAGGTATGCGATAATTATAATAATCATAATATATATATATATATATATATATATATACGGTAATAATTACCGTATATAAACATATATATATATATATATATATATATATATATATATATACGGTAATAATTACCGTATATAAACATATATATATATATATATATATATATATATATTGTAAGAAAGTTATGGAATTCGTAGGTTTTAAACCCACTGTTCATGCATATACTTTTATAAAGAGTGCTCGATCCAACGTAGAGCTTTATATTGTAATGCTTGTTAGAATGGTTTATAAAAGTTTAGTATCACTACACAAAATTTTCGCGTTTCGGAGCTAAGTTTGCTATCAAAAATAAATAGTTTTCACAATTTAATTTTTCATTTCAACTAATCACCAGATGAGGAGCAAACGTAGATTCGAAACACGAAGATTTTTGTGCAGTGATTCTATGCTTTCATAAACCATTGTAACAACCATACAATACTATATATATATATATATATATATATATATATATATACCCGGTACTGTGTTATTATTGTTTTGAGATTGTTTAGAATCAGGCATATATAAAATAAGTTGCCTAAACTGTCCCTCACAGTAAATTGGATAAAAATGCAGAAATTTAAAAATAAATCTTATTGATGGACACACAAGAGAATTTTATTACTAATTAAATATACTGGTCATAGACAAAAATGATTTCGACCAAAATTTCAAACGAAAAATGCCACACTCATCAAAAGAGAAAATACTTTATGCAGAAAGAAATATTATCCTGATCGCCTCCATCCAAATATTATCATAATATTAACCTATGCCCCGTTTTTATTTCCTATGTCACCTTTTATATAGAATATAGTTTTTGTCACTCTTTCTCTATATATATGGTTAAATGAAAAATACTTGAGGAAAGCATATATATATATATATATATATATATATATATATATCAGCATGCAGTGTGGGTATAGAAGAATCCAAAGGAGTATCCTTTACATGCAGTGTTAGGATAACTCTCTCAGAGAGCTCTAAACATATATGCATATAAATACATATAGAGCAAATGTAAGAAAAATTAAGACAGATACGTTAATTCATGGTGAATCGGGAGTTTGGACCTATTTCAGGCGAACCATCGTCAGCTTCCGTTTTTATTTAACAAAGGATTTTACACGAATGAGATTCACAAAAACCTAAAAAAAAAACGAATAAAAATTAACGGTCGCTCTCTTAAAAGAAAAAAATTAAGAAAAATACATAAGTTTGGCGAACACATACACATATACATACACAATCATATGTACACGCAACATGACACAAAACAGATGACACGCAAAACCGTTGACACACAACATATGACACAAAACAGATGACACGCGTAGCGGCCAATGTCAACAAAAGTTCGAAGATACATTCGTCTAACATTTACTTTGAAGACGCGTGGATTTGAAATGTAAAGAAAGTGGGTTAGGTGAGAAAGAGAGAGGGAGAAAGAAAAAAGGGAGAGAGAGAGAGTTAGAGCTCTAAATTTTTAGTTTAAAAGAAAAACTAATTATTCTATTTAAATTTAGTTGTTTAAACTTCATACTTCATTAACACCTTTTATTAGCACCTCAAAATCGTTGACAGACACGGTCCACAAGCGGACGTGAAAACAAACTCTCCTACCATTCTGAAGATGAGATTTTAGTCACGAAATATTAATGAATAATAAACAGGTAATACCCAACACCTTCTTTACCTTCCATTATTTTACTAAACGCATTGTGATAGCCTTCTAATTCCTATCCATACACCTGAATAATAATATGATAATGATTATTCGTTCCATCCTATGAATATTTATTAATTCAAGTAACTATATATATATATATATATATATATATATATATATATATATATATATATATATATATATATGCTTTTTTACCCAGGATTGAAACCCGACCGAAATGGCGTACTTGAATTCGGTGACTGGCGAGTGCATACTGCTTATATACAACACGTTAAAATTTTCTTCTTTCAATTCCATGCGCCTATGGCTTAAGGGGTAGAGACTTCGACTAACACCAAATCGGGCAAGTTTCGATCCCAGCCAGAAGCAAGTGAATGTGTTTAGTCACACTGACGAGCTGTGATACAGCGATTAAGGCTTGTATGTAGATGGCTAATATATATATAAGTATATGTATATATCGTTATATAGTAATTAATTAATTGTACATGCGTCACGGAAATTTCTATGTTTCGAGATAGATTCTCTATATCAGGCAATGTTTGATGTTGGTTGTACAGATGATTTACATTTAAATAACAAAAACTTTTGGTTTGCTGTGTATGTCTGTGGGAAGATATAAAATTTACATGTGTATTTCTTTCAACCAATCAGAGCGAAGATTTAATTTGGAATTTGGCGCCAAAAATACACACTAACTTTTTCTCTTTTGTCCTTTTTTTCCCTTTCCTTAGTCTTCTTATATATATATATATATATATATATATATATATATATATATAATCATTATTAAAAGTTTTAGTCCACTTAACTGTACAAGCTTATTTTTGGATTTTTGCAATTCCGTATATCATGAGGTTTGCATGACACATTAGCTTTTTTGTTATTGCATCAGCCAATATTAATATAAAGTTTTTATCATTATTTTATTATATAGAAGTTTTGTCATTGTTCAATTAGCAGCCATTGTGTTAGCATTTTCATAGGGAAGCAAGCTTAGAATATGAGCAAAAATCATCATATTCACTGACACGAAGGACCCACATTGTGGTTCGACGCGATGAAGGCAATTCTGAACAGGAAAATGTAAATTGTGTGTAAAAATCGAGTGAAACGAATGAGATGTACTCACTGTGATCATGAATTTCCAGAAATTGGAGACATTACTTCTTCAGGATGTATTCAATCACGGCCTACCACATTTCCGTCTTCACTTTAGCTCTTAACGCCCTTTCTTTTGTTACACCTCTCTAACCATTCTCCGTCACCTCTTTGCTCAATCCCATCATCTATGCAATGTGTTGCTTAGCCTTATCTCTCTTTCCCGCTAGCTGTCTTGTGAGTGTCAGATTTTCTAAACTCTCTTTCCTCATTACATTCCACATAAACTTCAGCAGTCTGTTCATGATGTTAACCATCTTTTCTTTTTGTTTCCATCTTCTCCAAAACCGCGTTGTGGCTAACGTTCGGTCCATGGTATCATCAACATCCTTCAGCAGAACCACATTTCAGTTGCTTTAAGTTTTTCCTTTATGTTTGATGAGATTGTCCAGCATGCTCTGCCATATTGAGGGACAGTCATCCAAGGAACGATTCGGTGTTGGAAATAAAAATTTGATGAAATGCACGGCTGCAGAATTTTCAACAATATCCGCAGGAGATTTTTCTCATATCTCAACTGATTTATAAATGGAACTTGATCTGTGTGTGTGTGTGTGTGTGTGTATGTGTGTGTGTGTGTCCGTTATCTATAGAGTCCGTAACGGCTGAACCTATTTTCTTGAAAATTTACACAGTTGTACTATAAGCGTCTGCTAGTGTTCTTAGCTAGGTTTTAGGTCGAGGTACCCCTGATATATATCGAAAATCGAAAACCGAAAAAATAGGGTTATGAAAGGAGTGGTCCGATTTTAATCAAATGTGATACACTCATAGACAAAGACATAAGATACGATATTCAGAAGTTTCAAGGTTGCAGTTCTTACAATAGTGCAGAAAATCGATGGTATATATATATATATATATATATATATATATATATATATATATATATATATATATATAAAAGGCAAGATGTTTGTGTGTGCGTCTGTTTATCTGTCTGTATGTCCTTTATAAAAATCCACAATTTTATCCGATTCTCACGAACTTCACACATCCCCTTAATTCCGATTATCCTCCTCACTTTACACTATGCTCTCACGCATCTCTCTTTACACCAATGTACCCGTCCATCTCTTAGCCATTCTCCAACACCAACTGTGACCTGTTCTATCCCTTCACTCTCATATTATGTAACCCACTGCTCGCGGGGGGCTGTTCTGCCTTGCTTATGTTGAGACGATATATATATATATATATATATATATATATATATATATATATATTATTTTCATAGTTATATTCAATGCTTACAGAGATTATGAATCAATGTTCTTCTTTTTATTCTCCTTTTTTATGTACTTGCTTGTGATTTTGAAAGTCTCCCACAATTCGATATCATTTCAAAGAGTTGAATGCACATTCCAGGAATGTAAATTTACATTTTTTGGAAAAACATGCAAAGCTGAAATGTTTAAAAAAGAGATATATTTACCCAAACATATGTGCCCAATAAATATAACGTTTAAAATACAAAGTATTAATGTTGGATTATAGATAATAACAATTAGACAATTTTTTCTCCTACTTTCTAACCGAGGTCACCGTAGTCAACACAGTAAAACCACCAAGTTAGAAGCGTTTGTTCGATGTGGAAGAATTAGAAACAGAAACATTATTAGGAGAGAGAACAACGAAAGGGTAAACGGGAAGACAGAAAATAAACAGATATATATATATATATATATATATATATATATATATATATATTTTATTAAATAGATATAGTTTTCCTCATGTCTTTATTTAAACCCTATATATATATATATATATAAAATTGTCTAATTGCGATTATATATATATATATATGTATATATATATATATATTATTAAATAGATATAGTTTTCCTCATGTCTTTATTTAAACCCTATATATATATATATATATATATATATATATCCGAGTGAATAAGAAACGTAGAAAAATTTACAACGTCCAAAACATTTAATAAAAAAAGTGCTCGACATGTAATATAGAGCTGTGAATATTTATTATAAATTATATTTTAGAACATGACAATTTTTTCTCATATATCCACTACAAAGTGTATCTTTTGTTTCGCCATTGAAATCACAATGTCTCATCAGGTGGTGTGGAAAGGAATGGAAAGCCTCTGTTCTTATATTTGGCGAGTTGTGTGTAGGATGTTGGTGGGGGTTAGCGATAAGGGAATAAGTCTTGTAAATTGTCCGTTAGAATCTTGAAAGAAGTGGGGTGATATATATATATATATATATATATATATATATGTATATATATATATCAGAGGAGTGATATTATATAGTAGTTCAGTTTTCTTTTTTTGTTACTTTTGTTTCAAGTCTCCCCTTCATATATGCGAAATTTCTTCAACATTTACTGTCATATCTGAGAACGGATATTATGTAACAGTTCAGTATTTATTTCTTTTTCTTTTTTTTTGTTACTTCAAGTCTCCTCTTCATCTTTGAAGAGATTGACATGCTTTTGCTCCGATTATATTCCCAAAGTCCATGTAACATAGTAAAGATATCATCTGAACAATTACCGTGAAAGTTTTTTTTATAGAAAAGGCACTATGAGACAAACTTTACGGAAGTGTGAATATGACGGATGCCGAGACTACAAATATTAATATTAATTTTTTATTTTTTGAATAAAGTTATTTTTTCATCAATCATTTCTTTTTTTTTAATTTGATTTTCTAGATAGGAATTTAACAAATATTTTACTTTATAAACGTAACGCTATAATTTCTTTTTCTTTTCTTTTACAGGTAAGTCCCTTGTCTTCAAAGCTGGTCCATCCAAAATTTACTGCATTTAATTCCATGAAACAACGTTGAGATAAGTATTTGATTTCCTCTCTTAATTAACTGCCACTTGTCGTTTTCATTGTCTCTCTTATTTTTTTCTTTAAGTAAGCGGGAATGGTATGTATAAACAATTTTTTTCTTCTTTTAATATATACGAGACTTCAGGGATCAATTTTCACGTAAAGGAAGCTAAAATATAAAAATATATAATGTGTACACTTACCCCGTGAGACATACCGTTATCAAGAACGATTAAGTTCAACGGGGTGATTAAAAAATAACTACCTATTATATGTAAGATGGACTCTCCAGTTTTGTAAAGATTATAGTTAGACGGAAGAATCCATTATGGAAATGCTTCAATCAACATCTCTCTATAGGGAAAGTGATAAAATAAAAAAAGGTGATAGAAGAGCAACGGGGCGGGGGGAGAAAAACTCGATTTACTAGGCGTATTAATCAATACATTGCCAGGACAAGTAATAAGAGTTTAATTTAAATATGTAAAAAAGATGGGACTATAAATCGTTTCCTCGCGACAAGAGACAAAAATTGTTTCAAGATTTATTTGATTATCGACCAGAAAACTTTACAAAAACCTCATACAAATGTGAATATTTCCGATTTTTCCTACTAAGATTATCATTTGTTAAAATAGTTTCGCATCCCGAACAGAATTTTACCGCCGATGTTTCAGTATTACACACACGTTTATAAGGATTAGACAAGCATTACCCTATTGACTACAGCAAAGGGTTCCGCAGTCGGTCAGCACTTCATGAATGTTTCTTTTCTGCTTTATTTCTGCGACAATATTCAGCGGTTAAATGGCAGGGTACCCGTTAAAAACTGTATATTCAGAAATATATGAGGCGACCGTTTATAACTGGTGACTATTGATGTGACTTGATAATTCAGGAAGAGTTTCTGCAGATTTCCTTAAACTCCACCTCCAATAGTACGATAACCTGGCGCTCAAAATCAGTGAGTTGTTTTGCCATAACGAAAGGGCAGAACGAAAAAAGAATGTCTGTTAATAACCTTTAAATGGCGAACTAAAAGATAGAACAGCAATAATCTATTTCAAAAGAACCAATCAGAAATAAGTAAATACGTGAGAGTCGAATGATTATTTATGTTCAGGAATATTCAGGAAATTTGTTCAAGGTCACTGGGGGTCAGTTATTCTTGAAGCTAAAGCAGTGATAATAAATGCGCTTCTTTTTACAGGGCACCCGTTAGAATAGGAGATCAGATGTGTTTTCTCTCGACCTATCAGCTGTCATTGATAATTGAGTGTGGGGGGAGAAAGGATGGGTTCTTTACTCTGTATAAAACGCATCACCCGAAGCAGATCTTGACCGACGGTACAACCCATGGACATATCGTGGTAGCTGATTGACGCAACTAGAATGCAAGGACAAGACTATTACCATGGATCGTGAAAGATATTTCAAATGTCCTTACTAGTAGAGTGGTTGCTAAAAAAGGAAGAATGATAGATAGCAGATATTAATAAAGAAAGAGCGAAAGAAAGAAAGAAAAATAAAAAGAAAGAAAAAGAAAGAATGATAGATGGTAGATATTAGGAAAGAAAGAAAAAGAAAGAACGATAGATGATAGATATTAAGAAAGAAAGAAAGAAAGAAAGAAAAATAATGAATGATACATGGTAGATATTAAGAAAGAAAGAAAGAACGAAAGAAAAAAGAAAGGAGGAAAAGCGATAGATGGTAGATAATAAGAAAGAAAGGAAGAAGGAAAAAGAGCGAAAGAAAGAACGATAGATGAAAGATATTAAGAAAGAAAGAAAGAAAGAAAGAAAGAAGAAAAGAATGGATGAAAAAAAGAAAGAAAGAAAGAAAGAACGGTAGATTGTAGATATTAAGAAAGAAAGAAAGAAAGAAAGAAGGAAAAAGAACGAAAGAAAGAAAAAAAAACGATACATGACAGATATTAAGAAAGAAAGAAAGAAAGAAAGAAAAAGAAAAAGAAAGAAAAAGAAAGAACAATAGATGGCAGATATTAGGAAAGAATGAAAAAAAAGAAAGAAAAAGAAAGTATGATAGATGGCCGATATAAAGAAAGAAAGAAAGTAAGAAAGAAAGACAGAAAGTATGATAGATGTCAGATATTAAGAAAGAAAGAAAGAAAGAAAGAAAGAATAAAGAAAGAACGAGAGATAGTAGATATTAAGAAAGAAAGAAAGAAAGAACGAGAGATAGTAGATATTAAGAAAGAAAGAAAGAAAGAAAGAAAGAAAGAATGACGACGAAAATATTTAAATAAATTAAGAAAGAAAAGAAAAGTAGAGAGCAATGAAAAGAAAGAAAGGTGACAGGTAATAATGGCCTGATTAGTACAGAGTCTTCCTTAATGTAAGTGGAGTGGAAGGAGTAAGAAATGGATTCATCACTAAACTAAGGGTATTTGTGTAAAATTAAAATGCTTTGTACTTGGTTAAAATTCGAACTCGTCTCGCAGATTTCTCTCTGAACCATTAACTGTTACACCAACTATACATTTCTCTACATAACCTCTTTAGTTTCATTTCAACGTATCTTTATTAGTTAAAGTTTTGGGAATCAAAGCAATGAAGCTTGTTTAACATATAACGATCAACGTATCTTTAATGGGCTAAAGTCATTCATTTTATGCATATAATAATCTGTTTTGTTGATATATATATATATATATATATATATATATATATATACATATATATATATATATATATTATAATTTTTTCTGTTTCATCGAACAATCAACATTATAATTGACAGCATCAGGACTGGTTGTGGGGCTACGGCGAATATTCGCACGTGATCAGTTCCTTACACATATCTGGGTTGAAAGTTAATAGATTCAAAGTTTTGGGGATCAGATCCACAAGACAAGTGGATTACGATATGACACAATATAATATTCATGGGTCGCAGACTGAGTATCAGATTCATTGGACATATTTCCTATATATATACACATATATAGGAAATATGGTAAATGAATATATATATATATATATAGGGTGCGATGAATAAATTGTTGTCTAAGTGACATAAAAATAAAAATAAAACTGACATTACATTTCAAAAAATATATTTACCAAAGTTACACAAAAAATATCGTGAAATATTAAAGAAAAAATTTATTCAATAAAATCAGTACTGGCCTCTACCCCAGCCTCTAGACGACTTCTGAATCTTTTGTAACTCTTTAGAACATCTTCTGGTTTAAGTCAGTGAACGTTGCCATAATTCTTGTTTAAGTTGCTGAATCTAAACTTATTTATAAATAGAATTTTGTTTGCGTGTGTGTGTGTGTGTGTGTCCGTTATAGACACCGCAACGGCTGTACCAATTTAATTGAAAATTTACTCACTTGTACTATAAGCGTCTGCGAGTCTTCTTAGCTAGGTGTTGTGTCGTGGTACCCTCGATAAATATCAAAAATCGATAATCGAAAAAATCGGGTTATAGAAGGAGTGGTCCGATTTTAATCAAATTTCATACACTCATAGACAAAAACATAAGAAACGATATTCAAAAGTTTCATGGTTGCAGTTCTTACAATAGTGCAGAAAATCGATAATATATATATATATATATATATATATATATATATATATATATATATATATATATATATATAAAAGGCAAGATGTTTGTGTGAGTGTCTGTTTATCTGCCTGTATTTCTGTAATTTTTTCAGCCCTTTTATTTTAGTTTTTGCTTCGGGTTTGGCTCTAAGTAGGTATAATTGTAGTTCTTAGTCTCAGCCATGATACCATTTACTCAGAGGACTTATTTAGCCTTCAAAATTCAGTTTACGACGAAAAAGTTTATTTGATATCGATAGCAAGAAATCAAAATTTGAATTGCATCCATTGATTTTTCCCTCAGTCTATGGTTTTGCTTTGATTGGAAACAACTATTGCTTTTTAGTCTTTCATGCCAACGTCCAAAGAGTCTGAGCTCCAGGACCATGGATTAGTTTTAAAGCTTTCATTACACCCGAGTAACGCCGGGCTCTACTGCTAGTGTTGCCTTCAGTTCATCCTTGCCGTATAAGGAGTTTTGTTGGTTTCTCATTCAAATGTGTCACAAAAAAAAAAAAAAAAGCAAAAGTGTTACAATCTTGGAGTTAATTGGCCAAATATAAAGTGTGATGTGGTCGCGGAAATTCTTTGACAGCCATGACAGTATTCTTCTGCTTGTGTGGCAGTAGATTTCAGTAATGACTGTGACTGTAGAATTTACAGTTCTTTTGCCAGATGTAGGGTTATTTTCAACAGAAAAAATCTCCACACAGGATTGTACCAGCTCTTTAAGGGACTTGGTGTAAGGCCTTTATTTTGACTCTAAGGATCTCATAAAAAAATTCAGGGTTCTTTTCTCATCAGCACGAATTGAGTCTGCCGTAACTTCGTAATCATCATTAGAAACATCAAACAGAATCCTCAGATTGACACGCACACACACTACTATTTTCAAATTTCTGGAGTGGGGAATTCCGTCAAGATAATATATCTCTCACTAACGATACTCAGTCAGTTAAGTGCCATAGATGATACAAGTTTTGGGTGATCATGTCTCGAAAGAGACATGACTGACTGGACAGAACATTATCTCGCAGTAGATTGCCATTGATTTCTGCGGTAAACTGTATACCAGCCAAAGCTATAGGACCCAATCCGTCTTATTATTTGATACATAGCTAGAGGGGGAAAAGATGTATTATATTACTAAGTAATAATTAGTGGGGGAACAGTTTATTACATATCAATAGGAAACTGATCCCCCACTTCATGCCAAGTAGATGGCTTAATCATGTTTTCATCTATTATATTCAGTCAATTGAGTGCCATACGCGATACACGCTTTTGGGCAATCATGTCTCGAAAGAGACATGACTAATAGGGCAGCAGATTATCCCTTAGTAGGTTGCCGTTGCATTCTGCAGTAGACTGCTTGCCGAAACCAACTCTGACCTATTAGTTAACCAATAACTGGAGGGAAGAGACGGATTAATACCTTTCCTAAGGGTATTTGTGCGTAAATGACTGCAAGGAATTCAACTGGAATTCGAACTCGGCTCCCCGATTTCTCGTTCCGAGTCGATACTCAACTGACCTTACTGTACTGTGCAGTCGACAATCACAATCAAAATAAAATAACGTGCTTACGTGAAATCAAAATAGCAAAATATCGACAATTTACATATCGCACAATATATATATTAGGGAAATTGACGAAGATTTAATAAACTGTTTATCAAGCCGGTAGAAATAAACATATAATACTGTTTAATTATAAACAGAATATCTACTTAAATACGAGTATCGATCAAAATTGACATTCAAGCAAATCATTTCAAATTGTCCGTTGTTTATAACCACTTTCGTTAATTTTCATTAATTTCCGTAACAAATGTACAATTGTTGACATTTCAGAGCAGATATGATTATTACAATGAATCGTTACAAATATTTATCGTAAATAATACTGTTTGATTATAGACAAACTATTAAATACGAGTATTAGTAATTACTAATTACATTAGTAATGTTCAAACAAATCATTTCAATTTTCAATCATTTTTAGTTACCTTATATATATATATATATATATATATATATATATATAAGGTAACTAAAAAGTTCTGTCCGTTTTTTTAATTAGTCATTGAATGAAATTGAAATATATACAAAATGCGTGTAGCAATTTTTTTTTAATTCGGACAGCCGGAAGTAGAACATCAGATGTTATAAAAAACACGCGCACCGTGCCCGGCCATCAGTTATAAGCCGAACAGCCGTGAAAAAGATGGAAGTGTCTACAGATCTCGTACTGGGCTGTTTGATTTACGACTTCAAAGTGGGCATATCAGCAGCTGCATATTGTCTCCGCATATGTCAAGCGTTTGGGGATAGTGCTGTGGAGGAACGTACTGCAAGGAGTTGGTTTCGAAAATTCAAGTTGGAAGATTTGTCTCTCCATGATGAGCCTCACAGTGGACGACCACAGGTCTTGAATGACGGAGTCCTGAAGGCGGCCATTGAAGAGGACAGTAGTCTAACGTGTAGTGAACTTTCAAGACAGTTTAAAGTTTCTGATGAAACAGTTAGACTTCACCAGCACCGCCTAGGTATGACGTACAAACTGAGCAAATGGGTTCCGCAAACGCTGTTGGAGATCCACAAGGGATAACGTGTGGCAGCCTGCGTATCGCTGCTTTTTTGCCACCGCATCCTTATTCAATCGAGTGCTTACCAGTGATGAAAAGTGGGTTCTGTACGAAATTCCCAAGCGTTCCAGACATTGGTTGTCTCCTTAGGATGCTATCCCATACACCGCAAACCGTCTATGAGTGGTCAGGGATACCATACAGCAACTTGGGTGGGAGACTGTGCCATCCACCTTATTCACCAGACCTTGCGCCATCCGATTACCACCTCTTCCACTCCCTGGATAATCATAGTCGTGGGAAATCTTTCACCAATGAAGCACACTTGCGCAAAGCCCTCACGGACTTCTTTGCGTCAAAACCCCTCGAGTTCTACCGCAAGGGCATTGAGCAGTTGGAGACACGTTGCCAGAAGGTGCTGGATGCCGATGGCGATTACTTCGAAGACTAAATGTAAGTTACACATTTTTTTTTTCCTTTAAAACCGGACAGAACATTTTGGTTATCTTATATATATATATATATATATATATATATATATATATATATATATATATATATATAATCTCATGCTTCCCATCATCATACTTATGATCCCTAAACATGTTTTGAATATATAACACATTGGATAAAGAAATAAAAGCATTAGAAAAAATGTTCTGGGTACTTGATTCCAGTTAATATCAAACACAATCGTAGAAAACAAGACACAGAACAGATTAACTTACTACAATGAGAGAAAATTATACCGTCACGGCAGTCATGGAAGAGACATTTCAGTGAACATGTATAACAGCCTGTAAGTTTATATTGATAATGAATACTTTAACATGATCGTAAATACATGATAGAAAATATTTAAAGAGATGTTAGTTGAGTCCTTAAGAAATTGTAAATGAAATGTTTTGAAAGCGCACGTAGAGAGGTCGTTCATTTATTTAGGAAAACTCCTAAAGGAACGCAAGAGAAACTGTTCCCTAAAAGACAGCAACCAAAAAAGTATCTTAGAAGAACGCAATAAATAAGACCCCTAAAAAAGACCCTTAAATAAAAAAAACTAATTTAAGCAAAGAAAAAAAATAAAAGAATGCATGATGAAAGACTCCGAAAAGAAAACAAAGGAAAAAACACCTTTAAAAGAAAACAAGAAAAAAAAAACTAAAAGAAAGCAAGATAAAAAGACCCCTAAAAGAAAATAAGAAAAAAGACCTTAACAGTAAACGAGTAAAAAGCAAACAGTTTTTTCTGAGAGCATATTTTTAATCGTATCGAAAATTGGGTACAATCGCTTCCCTGTGCCCTCCAGAGAGTCTACGGTTAGGAAAAAAAATGTATATAAAAATCAAAGATGTCTTCTAAAAGTTGTGTGATGCAAACGCCTTTTACAAAAATATGATTGCAATATGTCGTATAAAATAGACAAAGATTTCGTTTTGGGGAAAATATGCAACTTCCAGCGAAGACTCCATATTAGACAAAAATGGATGACGAATTTATCATAGACGCTCAAATAAAACAGCTGGTTTTTTTTTATGGCGTTTGTATATATTTACTCCTTTGCTGAAGGAGAGAAACTAATAAATCATTTGTAAAAATAAATAAGGGTATACAGAAAAAATTGTTACACACACGCATATATATAAATATATAGTTTTCTTTGCGCGTAGGTCAAATTTAGGCAGAAGATGTCAATTTGGTCCTAGATTGAGGAATTCATAAATATAGACAAATATTTCCATCTCCAGCTTATATATATATATATATATATATATATATATATATATATATATATGTGTGTGTGTGTGTGTGTGTGTGTGTGTGCATCCGTGTGTTGTCCACTGTTTGTTGTGATTTACTGTATTAAAAGTGCTTGATACTTAGTAGAGCATTATATATGATAATATCTTTGTTATATGTTTATAATAAAAACATAGTTTACCGCAACAAAAGAGCAGTTGTAAAAAAAATTTTTAAAAATTCCAGTCTTTGTCTCTTGTCCACTGCTCTCAATTAAATAATAATTTACAGAAAATCTAATAATCGTTTCACAATGACCGGCGATAATTTTTCAGATTTGCAAAATTGCAACAAATTAATTTCATCAGTTAATTTCATCAATTAATTTCATCAATTAATTTCATCAATGGACTGAAAAATGTCTGGGTCTTATGTCACTTTAAATCATTTTACTCTTACAATCAAATTTATCTTATTATGACGTGATTTTCTGTTGGTTGGCTGAGATAAACAGCAAAAACATCCCCCACCTTAATTGTCTGGATTTGGAAAAAAACTTGTTGTTTTCTAAACTTCTATAGATAATAATTGCTAACTGTAAGAACATATTTCACTGCATGACGAGGTGCTTATAAGATAATACCAAAACACAACGGTTCTTGTGTTGCTGTAAATTATCTTTTTATTATAAACTTATGTTAGAAACATTACCGTATATATATATATATATATATATATATATATATATATACTATAGTCATCCGCAGACAGATCTGTTTCGCAGCTCATCAGTACGGTCAGACTCCGATTGCTTTTTTACCCGGGATTGAAACCCGACCGAATTGGCGTCAGTCGGCGATTCTACCTCTGAGCTCGGAGCGTTTAGTAGAAGAAGGCAGACTTTTTAGCCCGTATATCCTTATACACACCCAATAGTCATAGAGTTCTAATTTATTATTGAATGAGCGATGCGTTTGTAAATTCAGATAAAACTCAGTGGAGAAATAGACATTTTCAACATGTGAGTTTAAGGCATGCATTCTCCGACCCCTTCTAAACAGAGAATGAAGAAAATTCTAAGCCCAGAGGTTAGTTTAGGTAATGGAAGAGGTTGGGATGCATTGGTTTTTCTTTGGGTTGGGCTGGGAGAAGTAGCCAGTAGTAATACTTCCTTAGTAGTGGGTGGTATGTGGCCTGACCCTAGGGTTAGCAGGGTAAGTAGTTTGTAGGTAACTGCTAGGTCAACTTTTAAAAAGATTTTGAAATTTTTTTATCGGGACTAACTGGAAGAATAGGATAATTATTGTAATTTATATTTATTTCTATCTAGTTGAAGAGGACCCAAGGTTTTACGATTTTCAGTTGCTTGGCATTTATTTTATTATAAACAGTGCTCAATACAAAAATATTGCAGAGCATAATATAATCATATAATTATGAATTAAAAGTGCATTGCGACACTGATATTTCAATGTTTCTAGATAGAATCTTGTTATGAGGTAATGTTGGATGCTGATTGTGAAAATGATTTACAATAAAATTTCCGTGTCGCAATGCACTTTTAATTCATAATTATATGATTATATATATATATATATATATATATATATATATATATCTGTGTGTGTGAATGTGTGTGTGTGCGTATATGTGTGTGTGTGTGTGTGAATGTGTGTGAGTGCGTGTATGTGTGTGTGTGTGTGTTTATAAACTCAGAAATAAAAACGACCAGCAAGCAAACACCTACGTATGCAGTAAATCACGGTTCTCAATACCCCGCATCCCCAGACAAACCAAATTTAGATATAAAAATATATATGTATATAATTTTAAAATAAATAAAGTTTGTGATATTATATTCAGGAAATCGACTTTCTTAGACAAACCGTTTTGCAAAGTTCCATCCACTAGTCAGGATTTTTCCGCGTATACATCCAGTAACGAGCATAAAGATCAGAACGATGTTAAGAAAAAGTTCAAATGTGAAATAACGTTTTATTTTAAAGTTTCATAGAACATTTTATCAAGGAAAAATAAGGATATAAAGGTAAATTATATAATTTCAAAATATAAAACTCGATAAACTTATTTTGATAAAGTTATAAGAATAATTATATAACATTAAAAAATATATTATATAAAAATTCAGAACGATTAACGAAATCAAACTGTTCTAATAGATACATCATATCCAAATAAAAATAGTGTTTATAATTCATTTGTACTTAATGTGATAAACCTTTACTTTCAATGTTAGCTTGACATTTTTGTCTTGAATTCATTAACGGATATTTTCTCCCATTCTCCTTTCAAATTAGTCCATAGTTCTTCGACGTTTGTTGGATTCTTTTCCTTAGCTCTTTCATTTAGAAACTTCCAAACATTCTCAATAGGATTCATGTCTGGGCTTTGTGCAGGCCTCTCCATTACAGTAACATCCTCCTCTGAAAGAAATATATTAACAGACTTCACTGTGTGACATGGTGTGTTATCATGCATAAATAGAGCTGGTTGATTAATTGCAGTTCTCAAATTAGGTATATGTTTCTTCAATATCTCTTTGTATACATTTGCGTTAATTTTCCCGTATAGCCTAACACGAGGTCCCGTACCAGAAAATGAAAGCTCTATCACACATCCTTCTCCAAATTTAACGCTACTTTTATTGCACTGAGGCAAATATCGTTCCTTATTACTGCGTCGTACGAACCTTCTCCCGTCAAACCGAACAGGTTAAACTTTGACTAATCGCTGAAATGAACACAATCTCGATGTTCTTGAGGTGTTCAGTGGCAAATTTCAATCGGCTCATTTGATTCTTTTTAGAAATGTAAGGCTTCGTAGAGGCTACTCGATTGTTCAGATTTATTTCATTAAGTCTTCGGGAAATAGTGAGCCTTGATATTTTAATGGCAAGGATAACATTAGCTCTTTTTTATTCTTTACCAATCCATCTGTCTTCCCTTGCAGTCGTTTTCCTGGGCCTGCCAGGTGGTTTCTTTCCTAGGCCTGCCAGGTGGTTTCTTTCCTAGGCCTGCCAGGTGGTTCCTTGGCTTCACATGACCCAGTCTCCTCAGGTTTTATTAAAATACTATGAATAACACATTTAGATTTCCCCTCACTCTTTGAAATATTCCCAATCGAGAGTTTATCTTCATTACGTAACTTGACGATCAGTTTTCTAAGTTCCAATGAGGTCATAGATATTTTCGCCATGTTTACAATGCAAGAGCCAGTAAAGTACCGGTGTAATTTAATAAAATACCCGATTTTATATTCTCGCCCTAAAAAATTGCAATAATGCAAAATGATTATTAAATTTTATGGATTTATTTAATCGTTCTGATGTTTTTGATGATCTATTTTTTTCGAATGTTATATAACTGTTCTTATAATTTTATCAAAATTAGCTTACTGAACCTTATATTTTGGAACTATATAATTTACTTTTACATCTTTTTTTTTCCTTGATAAAATGTTCTACGAAGCTTTAAAATAAATAATTATTTCACATTTAAACTTTTTTAACATTGTTCTGATCTTTATGCTCGCCACTGTATATTTTTCAATTTCCTCACTCTAGTAAGCAAAGCTTTAATAAATGGATATCAGGAATGTGGGGAAGAATTTTCACTATTATGAATTGTGCAGATGCCGTAATTTGTACTGGTACCGAATCTGAAAGATTAGGTATGGTTCACGTATATTAACACGAGACGAAGCTTTAAAATAAAAAAGCTATTTTTTTAACATCCTTCTGATCATTATGCTCGGTACTGTATATGTGGGTGTGTGTCGGTAAAAAGAAATGAAAGACAGAAAGAAAATAAGCAAAGAAAACGAGTGTAGGAACCGATTTGAACACGGACGACTAAACTAATAACATATAACTGAAAATACAATATCTACATTAATATATCTATATATATGTGTGCATTTATATATATATATATATGCTAGAAACTTTTTCAGATTTTCTACAATTTCATGGGTACTACGTATTTATGATTTTCTTCAATATTTTTTAATTTTAAAATCTAAGACGTCTGTTGAACAGGTCAAGAGGCTCATCCCTTGTTCCCTGTTTAGGATGTGGCTTCCGGCTTTCTCTTTTCCAATATTTTCACTCTTTTCTTTTTTTTTTAATTGGAGTAGATAGACTTTACTATCGCCCGGTTCACACTCCACCCACATCTATTATGTTTATAATATAGTACTACTATATTTTGATTTTTAATAAAAACTATGATTTACAATTTACTTTTATACCGTAGATACACCCCATTATCTTTAAAACTAAATTTGATGTTAAATTTCCATGTCATGTTTTTTGTAAGAAAGCAGATATATATATATATATATAATATCACTGATTGAGGTCTCGTATGAATAAAATATTGTTCAATCATTACTACAGTGCTATGAATTTCATATTAATAAACATGTATATTTATCAAAATCGAAAAAGTGCATATTTATCAAAATTAAATTATTTAAAACCAGAAAATATTTTTACATTACTTGATTATTACTGAGACAATAATGTTTTAGTGATACAAGACACATTAATTAACCCACATATGGGAATGAATAAGTAATTTTGTACCGAATAAGAACAGATAAACCGACAAGATATATATATATATATATATATATATATATATATATATATATATATATATGTGTTGATATGAATTGGAGGTTATATTCTATGTTACAATTAGTATATAAATTGATCCCTTAGTTTGTGGTAACAGGAAGTTTTTTTTATTTAAAAAATAAACTGTTATGTAAATTTTTGTATATTTGTATATTTATGCATTACACCCTAATTCTTATTCGGTAAAAAATTCATAGCTACTCATGCATTAATTTTTAAGTAATTTATGTCTTTGTTGTTTCCGTTCCTTATATTATGGCCACTACTATATATATATATATATATATATATATATATATATATATAGATATATAGATATAAACAAATATCTTGAGATACAAAATTTATACACAACTTTAAAAATTTAATTTTTGGCCCTAGAGCTCTTTCGACCAACATCTCATCAGGAGAAAATCGTTGAAATCACAAATCAAAAGAAAAGCAGCAACAAAATGAAGAGCCAAAAAAGAAGGGGGGGAACTTTAAAATAAATATACATATAAATATGTATTTATAACGAAGGGAGTAGAAATGACGTGCAAATAATTATTGAGAGACAGTTAAAATAAAATATCCCCCAACAAATAAAGAGACTTAACGAAATTCTTCTTCCGGCAAAAAGAAGGTTTTCGTAAGGATATGCAGACAGACTCCAAAATCTTTAATTGATTATTGGAAGCAGCCATATGCAAAAATTTGAACCACTCTTTCTTATATATATATATATATATATATATATATATATAATAAATTTCGAAGTTCAAAACCGTTGAATGATCATTTCAACATGAAATCCCTAAGAGAGATTTCACATCTCATCGGCAACTACCACATTTCAAAATGAAATAAAAAATGAAATAAAAAAATTAAGATTTTGCCAGCGGAAGTTCAAAAATTTACGTCACAAAAAACTAGATGGGTGGGATTAATAAGTAGATAGCAATCAATGTCTATTTTCAAATTTTGGACAACATTACTTTTAGATTGAGTTGTAAGTGAACAATTAAAAAATGGCTTTGTCTAGCTTTACAAAGGGGAAGGGGGTAACAGAAGAAATAGGAAGTGGTGTTTGACAGAGAAGTGAGCTAAACAGAATGGAAAGAGAGGGAGATAAAAGGAAAAAGAAAAGAGAAAAAATAAAAACTTCAATTTCGTAGAGACGCTAGAGACGTGTTAACAAAACTAGCGTTTATAAACGGGTTAAAGTATTAGAAAAAAGATTTAAAAAACTTTATTTGGCGGAAAAAGCTGATATATGATTTATTTAAATTTAATGGCAGTTCATCATTTGTTTGTTTTTAGTTCTTTTGCGAGCAAATATCGTAAATTTTTGAAATTGACTTTTTTCTTGATAGTTAGCGATAATGTGTTTTTTCCTTCAAAAGAGAGCGTTTTGCTTGTAGTATTTTCCATATTGATTAAAAATAATGTCCTAATGATAAATGAACTTCTACTTATTGTTGAAAAGTTCCATCGAGGTTTTAACAATGTAAATTAAAAGTTTGTGCAAATTATTAACATCGTTCCTTAACTTTTGTCCAGAGCTTATTTCCTTTGTTACATTTACTATTTATGTTTAAAAAAAAATATTATGTAAATTTTTGTAACTTTGAATAATATTTATGCATTACACTCTAATCTTTATTCTGTAAAAATTTCATTGCTAATCATGCATTACTTTTTAAGTAATAGACATATTTATGTCTTTGTTGTTTCCGTTCCTTATAATATGGCCGCTACTGTATATTCCAGAGAACAGAAATAAATGTAAAAGACATGGTTGTATAGCTAATCATTTTTTCATTTATTAATTGCTTCGGATTATCAAGCCTTTGCAGGTTGCCAGAAAATATTTTTAGAAAGAAGTGATCTTTTTTTATTTTTGGTCGGGGAAATCATAACAGTTAAGAATCACACATTTTACTCATTAACACAAAGCTGATGGGAGCAAATATGGGTTCATACTTAATCAGAATTTGATAAGTAAACAAGAAATTATTGCAGTATTTACATTATTTGGACTATTGTCCTTATATTTATTGCCATTTGTACGACGTTTCGGCCATTGTACGATTCGGTCTTCTTCAAGTGCTAACAATTTCAAACCGAACCCTTTATTAAGGGCACATGGCCCAGTGAATATAGACGTTAGTGAGTTCAATACCAGCCTACAGCGGTGGTGAACAAGTAACTTGTTGGGTTAACTCATGATTTCCAATCGTACTTCACGCAAGGAATGAGGATGATTACCCAAGTAATTGTAATAAACGGTTCGGTTCGAAATTCCTAACACCTGAAGAATGCCGGAGCGTACAACGGCCGAAACGTCGTACAAAATGGCAACAAATACTGTAAATACTACCTCATATCAGAAATATAGACATATAGAACAATCTATTATTAAACGTCGTAAAACGGCAACAAAGACGAGGACAATAGTCCGAATAATGTAAATACTATAAATACTACCTCATCTTAGAAATATAGGAAAACAGAATAATCTGTTATTAAACGTCGTACAAATGGCAACAAAGATGAGGACAATTGTTCGAATAATGTAAATACTTAAAATACCACCTCATCACAGAAATATAGACAAATAGAATGATCTATTATTAAACTTCTTGCAATAGTCAGCAAAGATGAGGACAGTAGTCCAAATAATGTAAATACTAACTCACCACAGAAATATAGACAAGTTTATTTTGCTAATGAAATTAATTGTGTTCTAGTTTGAAACTGTTTAGACTGTATCAATTTTGCGCCTGAACACTATTCCTGATTTGTGGAATGTTTGCTTGATTATCGTCGTTTTGCTTTGCTTTGCTTTTGATTTTATAGTCTAAACCCTTGCGCAAATTAAAGAAATGAAAAAAAAGAAAATAAAGAAAGAATAAAATGAATGACTAAAGAAAGAAAGAATGAAAAAAAATGTAAAAAGAAAGAAATAAAGACAGAATAGAATAAAAATACTTATATAAAGAAAGAACTCATGACAAAGAATAAATGAAATATATAAAGAATGAAAGAATCCAATAGATGAGTTTGAAACTGGATGTAAAAAAAGAAAAAAAAGAAATAATGAAGAACGAATGAAGAAAAGAAAATCATTCTAAAATAAAACATATAAATTAATAAATAAATCAAGCAGAGAAAATATTTAAAGAGATATTAAAGAATGAAAGATTTACCCATGTGCAAATTAAATGAATCAGTTGCAATAGTTTCTATTTTTTCTCTCCATAAGGTCATTTTTAGACACACCGGAGTGACAGGGCGTGACACTCCGGAGTGACAGGGCGTAATCGATTTCTAATTCTTCCTTAGATTAAGCCATTTACAGTAGTGTACAGTAATATGAATCTATTTTCGAGGTGTATCATTAAGTTTGTTTGGCTATGAAAAATATTGCGTCATCCGTGATTACATCAGATTATTATCACGCCCATTCACTATTGTTTCGACTCTCGATTTGTTGTCTTACGGCCTTTGACTGCGATGGACGTTACTCAAAAGAAGCGTATGAAAATTGCAACGCTGCACAAACACACCGGAAAACCTTAGATCGTAGATATTGCTGGTGTCAGCCATTCAACTGTCAGTCTTATTATCAAGGCAAACAATAGAACTAGATTTATCAGTCCCAAAATGCAGTCGGAATATAAAACAACGCCAAGAGTCGACATATTAGGGAAAGTATGAAAGAATAATAGGAAGCCATTACTCGTTTGGTTTCTAGTGTTTGCACAAGGATATATATATATATATATATATATATATATATATATATATATATATATATTGTGTGTGTGTGTATTTAGGCAGCATCTTTTCATTAATGTATGTTTCATTAAATTATATAGATAAGTTTTTTTCTATTTTATTTTATGTAAATTTTTTCATATTCTCTGATAAGCTTAATAGCATTATCATTAAATGAAGAAAAAAATTACACTATTGACACAGAATATTTTTAATAATCCAAATAATTTATAAATAAGATGAAAATATATTAAAATTTAGTAAATATCAATATATCTACAACAGATCTTAGCAAAAGAATTAAGTTAATCATATACTAATCTAAATCTAGTATAACCAACTCAATTATTTGCAATGATTCTTCTCACCCGGTTAGCGATTTGCAAAAAAACAACCTAGTTTACAAATTCAAGTGCCATTTGGGAGATTGTATCTCCAACTAATTAAATAATATTTATGTTGGTCAAACCACAAACTCGCTTTCACGACGCTTGACACTACACTTGAACGATAATTCTAAGATTTTAAGGCATTTAAAACAACATCACTGGCCACATACACAATTCCGGAAAACCCTAGTTGAAAACTCAACTATACTTAAACTTGAAAACAATAAACAAAAACTAAAAATTCTCGAAACTATATACATAAAACAGTTGAAACCTAACCTGAAGAAGATAAACTATGAACTCTCTCCTTAAATGCCTTTAATTAATAACAGAAGCCATTGGTTTATTCCAATAGCTTCTCATACTTAATATTTCTTGTTTTTACTCTCGCTTGGTCATGTGTAACGCCATGAGCTGTGATGCGACATATGCTTCCAGCATCTTAAATGCACGAGTTTGTTGTTGCTTGGAAATCTTCCGTGCAAAGAAAAGCAGTTTGTCATTATGGTTTGTCCTTGTTACTGTGCGTTTTTTTTTCTTTTTCAAATATAACGGTTGACAAATTGCTAGCATTCATTAGAACGTAAAAATTATCCAAATGGATTTTTTTATATGTTGTAATGTCATGGCTATGCATGTGTTAAAGGAGAAAAAAACTGTTCCTTTTCTTTTATAATGAACGCTAGCAACTTGTCAACCGTTATATTTGAAGCAGAAAAACGTACAGAATGTTTTAGCAACACAGTTTTGCGGTTACATTTGTTACCATAACTCACAACCCTGAAGATGATCTCGGAAAAAGGTTGAAAGTACTTGGGTACCTTAAGAAATGAATGAAAGTAACATCAGTCAACGTTACAATAATTTTTGGTATCTTTTGATTGTAAAACACGAAAGATGATCAGTGAGTATGAACGGACTTTAAAAATTGATTTAATCTGACATATATATATATATATATACATTATGTTTGATTATTTTTAAA
The DNA here is from genome assembly GCA_037127315.1 of Ascarosepion bandense. Taxonomy (NCBI): domain Eukaryota; kingdom Metazoa; phylum Mollusca; class Cephalopoda; order Sepiida; family Sepiidae; genus Ascarosepion; species Ascarosepion bandense. The sequence continues at coordinate 2,217,696 of JBBBDQ010000648.1, read as the reverse complement.
GTCCGTTTTGTCTGTTATAACATTAACTTTTGTCTCTTATAATACTACCTTTTGTCTCTTATAACATTACCGTTTGTCTCTTATAACATTAAGGGTCAACAATAGCAAGTAAGAGGTTACATATTCCTCAAATCTCTAATCTTCCAATCAAAGTCCTTGCCACAAGGTGTAGATAATTGTTATACCCTGGATGCTGTTATTATGACAACTTATAAATAGTTGTCAGCAAAAGAATCAGAAAAGATTGCGAAAAGACAAAATTTACTAAGTGGTATATTTAACAGGAAATTATAGAGAGCCACAATTTCAAACATCTTTAGCGGGCTTAATATATAGAAGATATATGATCCCTTGTAAAACTTTGGCAGAAAAAGGATTAGGAAAAATTGCAAAACACAAAATAAGTCATGTCCTTAAGAAAAGTGAAAAGACAAACTTTGAGAAGAGCTACAAATTACAGGAAACTGTGGAAAGCCATGTTCAAACACGTCCTCAAGGGATACGACAACAACAAGAAGAAATATAGTTTGTTATAGGCGTTATAATAGATATACAAATGTTAACCTTAGAAAAATAATCAGGCTTGGAGCAAAGTAAAAATGGTAACGGCTCTGTGAAAAATAATTCAATCAGTTGTTAACTGGGGAAAGAAATGACTTGTAAACATTAACGTCTCCAAAGTAAATCTGCTGTTATTTAATTGCAATAACAAACCTTCTTCAAACTAAAATCAACATGATTGACGCCAAACTTCAGGCGCGCAACACAGTACACCTTCATCATTGCACATTTCCCGCTGACATCAAGTTGAGGGATTATATTGAATAAATTGCTAGGTCTGCTGCTAACAACGTTGGTGACTGTGTTGTGCCAGACAACCATTCCCACCAAAACCATTCTGCCATTTCTGAACATGTGATTTAACAATATCTCGAAGTATAGTATTGGGGATACGATATTGCGGATGTGGGTTCTGGTATAATGAAAAATGGATCTGAATTAACAGTCGCGGGGTGCCGGGTTCGAATACTAGTCAATTTCGTTACAGTCACTCACGCGCAAAATCTCTTCATCAATCCATCTCTTCTCACTCCAGCTAAGGGTTCAATAGCAGGACAGACCGTGTTCTGTAGCCTAGATGGAAACCCATCTACCACAGAAAAACTTAACAACCTACTACGGGAAAATCTTCAAACGCGCTTTTCCAGCATGCCTTGTGCCAGCGCTGAATTCAGTCAGTTAAGTGATACAAACTTTGGGCGATCATGTCTCGAAAGAGACATGACTGACTGGGCAGAAGATTATCCTGCAGCAGGTTTCCATTGCTTTCTGCAGTAGACTGGTTGCCGACCAAGGCTAAAGATCCTAATCTGTCCTATTATTTAACCCATAACTGGAGGGAAGAGACGGATTAATTCCTTTCTCAAGAGTATTTGTGCGTAAGTGAATGCAAAGATTTCAACTGAAATTCGAACTCGGCACCCTAATTTGTCTTTCCGTGTCGATATCAACTGCACCACAACGCACATCCACCGTCGCTGAAGAGTTAGCTGGTAAAATTAAGAAAATATATAAAAATGAACGTATATTCCCCACCAACTTAAAATATTCATGTCTTTTTGTCTGTAGGTTTCTTATGATGATTTTCTAAGCGCAGCTAAGATGTGGCACAAGGCCGAAAATATAGGACACCCAGTGAGTATCGAACTCGCTACTGTAACTGTTCTAGCTAGACAAGCTTGCTAAGCATTGCATCACCTGTGGGTGCCCTTTATTGGTTTCTTATGTCCAGTAACTACTCGCGATCTGAAGCAATATGTATCTAATGTCTTTGGAGCAATTTGTATCTAATGTCTTTGGAGCAATTTGTATCTAATGTCTTTGGAGCAATTTGTATCTAATTTCTTTGGAGCAATTTGTATCTAATGTCTTTGGAGCAATTTGTATCTAATGTCTTTGGAGCAATTTGTATCTAATGTCTATGGAGCAATTTGTATCTAATGTCTTTGGAGCAATTTGTATCTAATGTCTTTGGAGCAATTTGTATCTAATGTCTTTGGAGCAATTTGTATCTAATGTCTTTGGAGCAATTTGTATCTAATGTCTATGGAGCAATTTGTATCTAATGTCTTTGGAGCATTTTGTATCTAATGTCTTTGGAGCAATTTGTATCTAACGTCTTTGGAGCAATTTGTATCTAATGTCTTTGGAGCAATTTGTATCTAATGTCTTTGGAGCAATTTGTATCTCATGTCTTTGGAGCAATTTGTATCTAATTTCTTTGGAGCAATTTGTATCTAATGTCTTTGGAGCAATTTGTATCTAATGTCTTTGGAGCAATTTGTATCTAATGTCTTTGGAGCAATTTGTATCTCATGTCTTTGGAGCAATTTGTATCTAATGTCTTTGGAGCAATTTGTATCTCATGTCTTTGGAGCAATTTGTATCTCATGTCTTTGGAGCAATTTGTATCTAATTTCTTTGGAGCAATTTGTATCTAATGTCTTTGGAGCAATTTGTATCTAATGTCTTTGGAGCAATTTGTATCTAATGTCTTTGGAGCAATTTGTATCTAATGTCTTTGGAGCAATTTGTATCTCATGTCTTTGGAGCAATTTGTATCTAATGTCTTTGGAGCAATTTGTATCTAATGTCTTTGGAGCAATTTGTATCTCATGTCTTTGGAGCAATTTGTATCTAATGTCTTTGGAGCAATTTGTATCTAATGTCTATGGAGCAATTTGTATCTAATGTCTTTGGAGCATTTTGTATCTAATGTCTTTGGAGCAATTTGTATCTAACGTCTTTGGAGCAATTTGTATCTAATGTCTATGGAGCAATTTGTATCTAATGTCTATGGAGCAATTTGTATCTAATGTCTTTGGAGCAATTTGTATCTAATGTCTTTGGAGCAATTTGTATCTAATGTCTATGGAGCAATTTGTATCTAATATCTTTGGAGCAATTTGTATCTAATGTCTTTGGAGCAATTTGTATCTAATGTCTTTGGAGCAATTTGTATCTAATGTCTTTGGGGCAATATAAAGCCTCAAAATCTTTATTGTATTATTATTTTCTCATTGAGTTATATATTGATTTATTTAATGGCATATCACCTCTTTATAGGTCATTTAATGTTGAGTTTCATTTTTCATGTGTAAAGTAATACAATTCTGAAATTTGTTCTGCTTCCACAATAGAATACATGGTAGATGATACGCATATACCTAATCGTGTGGCCATTACTAGAGGTTGGGATAAGAGCATTTGATGTTGTTTTCTTAAAGCTTATACTTCGGAATACTCAAATATGAGATTTGAAATGTTTCAGTATTCGGATACAAGTAGAAATTTTTTGTTGCTCTATCAGATACAGACAGTTAATTTAGAGTTTGCTTGCTTATCTAGTTCTCAAAACTAATAACAAAACAACCAAACTACTTACCACAAATGGAGAAACGACTCACATTTTTAAAGCAGAAACGAAAAAAAAAATATGAAAACAGCTTCTTTCAGCAGCAAAAATGATTTACTGATCAAACAGATATTTTTGGAAAGTCTCCAGTTCAAAAAAGCAAAAGAAAAACATTAGATAGCAAAGCATAGAAAAATATTTTGTTAATGCACCTGATGGACATGTTCATTAAAACTAATGATGATTTCTAAAATTAAGTATTTTTATCTATCTATCTATCTATCTATCTATCTATCTATCTATCTATCTATCTATCTATCTATATATATATATATATATATATGTATGCATGTATATATGTTTGTTTGTATGTATGTCTGGTTGTATGTGAGTGTATAGATAAAGAGTTAAATAAGTATATATATGTGTGTATACGCGTATATACACATCAATATATAGATAAAAATCAGGTGTGAATGAAACAGTGCTCGATGCTTTATAAGAGAGCAAATATATATATATATATATATATATATATATACTAGCAGTATAGCCCGGCGTTGCTGGGGTGTAATGGAAGCTTTAGAGCTAATCTATGGTCCTGGAGCTCAGACTCTTTGGACGTTGGCACGAAAGACAAAAATGATTAAAGTGAAACCCTAGACTGAAAGAAAAATGAATGGATGTAAGTCAAGTTTTGATTTTCTGGTATCGATTTATACATATATATATATATAATCGATTTTCTGCACTGTTGTAGGAACTGCAACATTGAAACTTCTAAATATCGTTTCTTATGTCTTTGTCTATGAGTGTATGAAATTTGATTAAAATCGGACCACTCCTTCTATAACCCGATTTTTTCGATTATCGATTTTCGATATTTATCGGGGTACTTCGACATAAAACCTAGCTAAGAACACCCGCAGACGCTTACAGTACAACTGAGTAAATTTTCAAGAAAATCGGTTCAGTCGTTTCGGAGTCTATAGGTAACGGATACGCACACACACAGACATACACACACAGACACAGACACAGACACACACACACACACAGACAAAGTTCCATTTATAAATAAGTTTAGATTATATATATATATATATATATATATATATATATATATACTCACCCAATAACTGAGTGTTCTAATTCATTGCTGAATGAAAGATGTGTATTTGCTAGAGTAGCTACTGTTTTTCAAAGTCTACCATTTTTCCAGAGTGCTCAATCAGGGTGTGAGAGCGCAAATAGTCACCCGCAGACAGATATGTTTCGCTGTATCACAGCTCATCAATATGGTTAGACTCCGATTGCTTTTAACCCAGGATTGAGTTAGTTTTTTTGGGTCATAATAAAATTAGACCAGTACATAGTCGTATTAAAAATTGTTCAATACAATTATATTGCAGAACATTTGAATATTTTTCATTTGGAAATTTATTATCTCCGCAACCTAGGTTTCAACCTTTTGGTATCTTCAGGCGATTTACAATAAATGATTTTATCGTTTTTCAAAGGATCGAACATGGATTTTTTTTTACGAATGTGAGACTGGAATTTTCAAACAACAGAAAAATTTGCAAAATTAGGGAGGACTTGCTTAAGGATCTTATAACAATTTCATCCATGTTTGTATAATCCTAGTATTTATGGGTATGATTACATTTGGCCATAATTTCTGATTTTTCATTTAGTAATATTTTTTTTCTAGGAATAACATCAAGCTAATTTTTTCATCCTGGCATAATCTGCATACATAAAAGATAAAATATTTCTTGGCCTAATACTTTTGCACAGCACTATATATATATATATATATATATTATTCTTTAATCCGAAGTGTAAGAGTGGGAAGGTAAATTCCAAGAACCTGATCTTAATTAATATTAAAAAGTTTTTTAATATTAAAAAATGATGCAGGAGGAGAGCTCAATATAGATTACAGAGCCAATATAATGTATATATATATATATATATATATATATATTAATAATGATAATAAAACCGACTCTGTCCGTATTCTACTCTTAAAATATTACACAAGAATCTTTTAAAGACTATGAATAAGCAACAGAATCTAACTCCGTTACCGTCCTCGGCTATAGAGCTTTGGACAAAGAGGGGACAAAAAAAGAAAACTGCGTAGGACCGACAATGCATACGGTTCTTCACAGTAAAGAAAAAAACCCTCTAACGGAACGAACCACCAGGAAAGAAAAGTGCTCGATACAAACTAACCAAAAGTGTTAACCAAAAGGCAGTTACGCAGAGCAAAAACACACGAAAAAAATCGCAAGATCGCCAAGACTCCACCGCGGTTTCGCACAACGGCCCTCCGTCCAGGCCCCATCGAGCCGTCGTGCGAAACCGCGGTAGGTCTTGGCGATCTTGCGATTTTTTTCGTATATATATATATATATATATATATATATATATATATATATTGTCATCCGCAGACAGACTTGTTTCGCCGTATTACAGCTCATCAGTACGGTTAGACCCCGATTGCTTTTTTACCCAGGATTGAAACCCGACCGAAATGGAGTCAGTCGGCGACTCAAACCCAGGGCTATGGGCGCTCGGTAAAAGAAGGCAGACTTTTTAGCGCATATCATTATATATATAAATATATGTGTGCGTTTTCTAAACATATACTGTTAAATATAAGAGACAATGAATGTCTATTATGTTTAATCATGAGCTGTTCTAAACATCGTATTTTGACTTTAATTTCAGGTGAAAAAAAAGACAAAAAAATGCTCCAACATTTGAATATTTTTTTATTAATTTGGTTCTAAGCTTTCGGCTCACATGAGCCATCTTCAGAGAGGTTAGAGTGACGTTAAAATAAAAACATCCACCATCAAAAACGATTTTATCTCATGTTGACATAAAACTTTACTAAGCAACGATAACATTTACCATATATAGCAAACGCAATTAATAAATTTGTAATGTGGTTCTATGACGTAGTCACCAATACAATAATCCTTACTCATACACACAGTAAAAAGAAAGTTCAGATATTTTCTACATTAAATCCAAACAACTTACACTTAATAAAATCACATTTAAATCTGGTCATAACACATTAAATTGCATTTGAATATATGTTTCTGTTATCATTTTGAGCTCTCACGCGGTGTGACGTCATAGAAGTGCATTACAAATTTACGAATTGCGTTTGCTATTTTGGTAACTGCCATTGTTGCTTAGCAAAGTTTTATGTCAATATAAGATAAAATCGTCGCTGCTGGTGGATGTTTTTATGTTAACGTGATTGTAATCTCTCTGAAGATGTCTCATGTTAGTCGAAAGCTTAGAACCAACTTAATAAAAAAATACCCAAATTTTGGAGAATTTTTGTCTTTATTTTCAACTGAAATTAAAGCCAAAATACGATGTTTAGAACGACACATGTTTAAACATAGTAGACATTCACCGTCTCTTATATTTAACAATATATGTTTAGAAAATTATCCTACAGCTAGGTCCAATTTTGCATTAACCCTCTAGGGCCATTCGTATCATATTTGATACAGTATTTCCCTATAAGGAAACATTTGGTATTTCCCTATGAGGAAACATTTGGTATTCATTGACTGAGCAGTCAGTACTGCTTTCATTTGAAATTTATAAAATATTTCTCTTAAAAAATTTTTCAGGAAAATATTTCTTTCAAGGCTTGTCTTCATACTGTATCAAATATGATACGAATGGACCTAGAGGGTTAATCTCAGTCTATCTATCTATCTATCTATCTATCTATCTATCTATCTATCTATCTATCTATCTATTAACCCTCTAGGGCCATTCGTATCATATTTGATACAGTATTTCCCTATAAGGAAACATTTGGTATTTCCCTATGAGGAAACATTTGGTATTCATTGACTGAGCAGTCAGTACTGCTTTCATTTGAAATTTATAAAATATTTCTCTTAAAAAAATTTTCAGGAAAATATTTCTTTCAAGGCTTGTTTTCATACTGTATCAAATATGATACGAATGGACCTAGAGGGTTAATCTCAGTCTATCTATCTATCTATCTATCTATCTATCTATCTATCTATCTATCTATCTATCTATCTATTAACCCTCTAGGGCCATTCGTATCATATTTGATACAGTATTTCCCTATAAGGAAACATTTGGTATTTCCCTATGAGGAAACATTTGGTATTCATTGACTGAGCAGTCAGTACTGCTTTCATTTGAAATTTATAAAATATTTCTCTTAAAAAATTTTTCAGGAAAATATTTCTTTCAAGGCTTGTCTTCATACTGTATCAAATATGATACGAATGGACCTAGAGGGTTAATCTCAGTCTATCTATCTATCTATCTATCTATCTATCTATCTATCTATCTATCTATCTATCTATCTATCTATTAATTCCCTCTAGGGCCATTCGTATCATATTTGATACAGTATTTCCCTATAAGGAAACATTTGGTATTTCCCTATAAGGAAACATTTGGTATTCATTGACTGAGCAGTCAGTACTGCTTTCATTTGAAATTTATAAAATATTTCTCTTAAAAAAATTTTCAGGAAAATATTTCTTTCAAGGCTTGTTTTCATACTGTATCAAATATGATACGAATGGCCCTAGAGGGTTAATATTACTTTAATATAAACGGACATAATTTCAGTCAAGTATGGAACAAATATAAAATCCCCCAAAGAGTGATGATTCCTAAGTCTATGGAAGCTGTCAACGTTTTGGTATGTCTTCAAAAATACAAATAAGCGCTCATAATGTCACAATATTGACTCTATCACCCCCTTAGAGTCATCAGTATCCCACTTGAATGTGTAATGAAGTTAAAAACTACCTTCCTCTGACATCTGAACTGCCATTAATAACAAATTCATCGAGGCATCTAACAAATGGTTCCCAAATATTTTTGTCTTTGTAGACATATATTCATAATGAAAATTTGTCCGCTCCTCTCCAAACTTTATGTGATAAAAATTACATTAAAAAAAGGGCTCAAAGAGAGATAACCATTGATAACTTTCTCCTCCAATTTGCGGACTCTAGTTACTATGCTTTTAATTCTTTATATAATGGGGAAAATATAACAATGATAACATCCGACTTAAATTATTTATGGGTATTTCTACCGAGGGCCATGCATGGTATAACATGTAAACCCTCAAAATTATTTTAAATTTTGAAATCTTTTTTTTATTTTTGGTATATAGATTTTTTGAAATTGTTGCTAAATCTTTGTTTTTCAATCATTCCGCCTCACCTGCTATCCTCTTTCATTAAACTCTTGAAATTTATCATAAGGATCATAGCTCTAGATATACCAAAATCTTTTGATAAAATGCGGCATCGGGTACTGCTACATGAACACTCCAGTTATGGAATCTCTGAAAAAGCTTTCTCAATTGCCAAATACTTCATGACAAGCAGGCGTCTGAAGTTTGTTGTTAACGGAAAACCATGACATTATCGCCAGTGTTCCACGCTCCCCTTTTTCGATCCGACCCATTTTCACTGCATATTAATGATCTAAAGAACACACCGTGATACTTATTGATGCGTATGCCACAACAGTTTATAGTTTCAACTCTAAAAATCTGAATATTCGTTGGTTTCATTTCACAGTAAGTTAATTAGTAAAACTTGTATCATTAAAAACATTATTATCTCACAAATAAAAATTGTGTATTAAAACCATTATTATATTAAAAAAATATTGCTAAAAATATTTATATTTCGTTATTAAATAACCCATAGATTTTGATATACCGCTAAAAAACAACCAATCAAACCATAAGTTATTATCGTTTGTAACGGTCAGTCATGGGAGGTCATCAGATTATTGCTGGCTTTCCCTATGATTCTCTCCTCGATCCGACACTCTTTCTACCCGATCCTTAGTGAATATCTATGTATATGACACAACAGTTTAGAGGCGCATCTCTCAAAATCGGAATGACCAAAACATGGCAGTTGATCACTTCTCTGACTTAGACCTGGTGTCTTAATAAAGTAAGGACTGGTTTGTGATATTCAATATCTAGAAAACTGTTATGGTAAATAGCCCATATACAAATGAACTCTTCTAAACTATAAATAAGCAGCAGTGTCTACTTTGAGAGAGAGCGAGGGGGGGAGAGAGAAATAGAGAGAGAGGGGGGAGAGAAAGTGAGAGAAAGAGAGATAGGGAGAGAGAGAAAGAGAGATATAGAGAAAGAGGGGGAGAGATAGAGAGAAAGATAGAGAGAGATAGAGAGAGCGAAAGAGAGAGAGAAAGAGATAAAGAGAGATAGACAGAGAAAGAGAGAAAGAGAGAGAGAAGACAGAGAAAGAGAGAGAGGGGGAAGAGAAAGAGAGAGAGGGAGAGAGAGAAAGAGAAAGAGAAAGAGAGATAGAGAAAGGGACAGAGAGAAAAAGAGAGAGAAAGAGAGAGAAAGAGAGAGAGAGAGATAGACAGAGAAAGAGAGAGATAGACAGAGAAAGAGAGAGAGGGAGGAAGAGAAAGAGAGAGAGAGAGAGAGAGAAAGAAAGAGAGATAGAGAAAGGGAGAGAGAGAAAGAGAGAGAAAGAGAAAGAAAGAAAGAAAGATGGAGAGAGAGAGAGAGAGAGAGAGAGAGAGAGAGAGAGAGAAAGCGTGGTCTGTTCCAGCAGATAGCTCTGACAGCCGGTCCAGTAAAGTCACACAGGTGATCTTCTCATGTTTCATCTGTTTGTACTATTGTTCCATGTTTACCTCTATTCCGTCTTTGTGTCTTTATTTCTGGCCCCTTACCAAACCACAAAAAAACACAAACAGTCACGTTCCATTATCAGCGAGAAGATCTTGAAAAATGAACAATGTCAGTGGGCAAAAATCGTCAGCTAAACCAAAATATAATTTTACAATTAAAGAACGATCCGGAATCACAATCCTAAACAAAAAAAGCTTCCCTCTGTCTTTTCGAAAAATATTTTCATGGAAACTGCACTGACAAAGGATTTTCCTTGGTATCCCGACCACTAATGCTATTAGATTGGCATCAAGGTCCCACCCAATTACCGTCGAAATAGTTAAATGTAACCTCCTCTTCTACTTTAATAGTTTCTTTTTTTGCACTCCCCTTCGTGGAACTCACTTCCCTTATAGTTACAATCTCCAAAAATTTGAATGCAACATCAATTTTCGTTTTCTATCTACTTGATTTACATGCATCTATTATTTTTTTCTTGTTCTTCTATGTACTTAACTTTTCTTTGTCCACCATGGGTTTTTCTGCCTTCATTGGGGTGAAATGTTCATAAAAAAAGACAAACCACTACACCTTTTCAAAAGACAGGGAAGTTCGTTGGCAAAAACTAAATCTAGAGATGAATGGTTGATAGGATAAATGCTGAGAAGTTTTTCATTTTAGCTGCTCAATTAAATGACAAACTTCTCAGCATCAATCATATAAATATATATATATATATATATGATTGAAGTAGTAGGTGGATTTGAATAACTATTAAGTAATACATCGAGCCTTATATTCGACCTCAACAAAATGCAGAAAGCACTGGACGGCTGTTTCGTCCTATATTTGGGACTTTTCAGCAGTGCGCATCCACTCCCAGGAATCGAAACCCAGACAGCTTGGTTATTAAGCTGACGTCATACCAGCAGTACCAGGAGCCCTAGTGGCCAAGAAGTAACGAATTAAACTCGATGACGCGCCGCTGGCTCACAAATTCAATGGTGGAACTCATCCGAGCTCCAACCAAGCAGCTAAATCCATAGCGAGATACGTGGTTGAAGCACAGAGATATGATTGAGATGTGATTGAATTAGTAGAAGGATTTGAATAATTATTAAGTAATTCATCGAGCTTTGTGTGTATATATATATATATATATATATATATATATATATATATATATATATATATATAAGAGATTATAACTACACTCGTATCGAAAAAACTTCCACGAATTTACGAAGAAGAGAAAAATAGTTTTAAAAAAGAAAGAGCTAAGTACATGAACATCAGTCAAATGAGTTCGGACCGAGTCAGCACGTAGCCCAAAGAAAAAAACCTAACACGAGCAATTACCTAAAAAAAAGCGCTCAATACTTAGGTAGAGCGGAATAAGTAAAGTATACCTAGTGAGCCAGACAGACTCACCTAGGTTTCATCTAAAGATCCGTTTAGGTGAAACCTAGGTAGATCTGTCTGGCTAACTAGGTATACTTTACTTATATATATATATATATATATATATATATATATATATATATATATATATATACCTGTGTTTATAAATGCATAATAAAGTACGAATTGATCTCAACATTAAATGTCACAGGTAGTGTGTTTTATTTTCTGTCACGATTGTCATGGGAGAAGTTACGGGCACTCATTGTCCAGCAGTCGATTCCTAATGATTGATGAAGAACTCTATTTGCGTTGATGATAAATATTTTGTCTGTCTGGTAGGGAAATATTTAACAAGCCTCCTCGAAGAATGGAAGAGCTGTAATGAGACTCGATTGGCGCTTATTGTTGTCCAATTTATCGTGGCTGTTCGAGCAATGAGAAAACTCAATACTCTTTTTTCTGATTCACACAAGTAGGCTATGCTTGAAACATGTCAGCAGTCCGTGGCGTGATCTTCGTAACCGACTAAGCAATCCCAGAAATTATTCGATGTATTTGACATTGAAATCGCTGGTTTATAGAGTGGTTCAAACCTTTTAAATGGGCGTTCTTTCAAAATGAACTGCCCCTGGGGCAGCGTCAAATTTCTATCCATTAGACTCTTGTTTTTTTTCCGTTTTCACTGAGTTTTCAGTTTTAGTCTGAATAATGAGATCGATATAAATTAAGCCGATAATCAATTGGACCTCATTAAAGAAAATTTAATTAACTTAGGAATGTCCATTTGTGTATGCCATATGGAAGATTTTGAAGAAAAAAGACAAGGAATTGCATTAAACTTATTAAAGAAGACTGTCTAAGAATTGAAAATTAAGCGAGAATGAAATGGAATGAAATCAGGGATATTTGGTTCGAGATTGACGCAAGGCAAAGAAAAAATAGGGAGAAAGATTGTCGTAGTAGGAGGGAAATAAACCGAGCTTACCAAAGAAATTCTGTCTTAAAATGCGAAAAGATCAGAAAGGTCACAAATAAAAAAGAAAAAGGACGAATAAAAATGGTGTAAATTAAATAAAATATTATTGCTTTGTGTGGAGCGAAAGACAGGAAGGAAGAAGTTTATAAGTGGAAAATAGAGAGAAAAACTTCAAGGAAGGGAAGATTTAATTATTAATAAGGGAGCATATAACCCCCATATAACGTTTCCCTTTCTCCCTACCTATGTATCTGTCATCGCACCTGCTTTCTCAGCTTTCTATTGTTCCTTTCTAACTAGTTTGTACTCCTCATTCTTTTCTAATTAATCTTTTTACATTTATGTAGCCCCCTGCACATCAGTGGCGTTTCCTCACTCTTTTCTAATTAATCTTTTTTTACATTTATGTCGCCCCCTGCACATCAGTGGTGTTTCCGCCTTGCTCGGGGTGAAATGATTAAAATATATATATATATATATATATATATATATATATATATATATTGTAATAGTTGTTTACAATGAATTCATAAACCATTGTAACAATTATTACAACATAACGCTCTACGTTTGTATCGAGCACTCTTTATAAAAGTAAATGCATGAACAACAGGTTAAAGAACCTACGAGTTCTACAACTTAGTTACAATATATATATATATATATATATATATATATATATATATATATATATAATATACATTTTTGAAGCCAGTTGGTTCCACAACATTAGTTTCAAAATGTCGGTTATGTTCAGGCGTTCTACATTATACAAGAATTTTGCACTTTTTAATAATAAAAAAAACATATAAGTATTTTGCACCTTTTAATAAGAAAAATAATATTGGTCTAATTTAATTTTGACAAATAACTGATCATTAATAATTAGTATTATATATCCATACATATATATGTGTGTGTGTGTGTATGCATATAAAAATGAGTAATTTACCATAATTTTGTTACCAGATTTTTCGACCATTTAAATCTAATCAATCGGTAATGGCAAACTATATTCAACCTAAGGGGGCGGGTCTTCGGGCAAGAGCAAGGATAGTCAGAGGTAAAGGACATACAATGCACACACACACACACACACACACACACACACACACACACACACATATATATATATATATATATATATATATAATCTCAATATTTGCTCTGGACAATATCCATTGAGGTCTCTTTTTATTTCATATTGATAATTTATATTAATTAGTAAAATATTTTGAATTATCCTCTCTGTCTTCACTGGTTGGCATTATATATATATATATATATATATATATATATATAATCAAATAAAACTCCGAATACTACATTCGTTGTATGGCCATTTCGGACAGAAAAATCTCGCTTCTTCAGGAATGATGAAGGATTTTAATCTTTTAAGGGATAAGTTTTATTTTGATAACATATACATATTTGGCTCCGTAAATAGATAACATTATTTACATTGTGCCCTCCAGCTGGATCATTTTTTTATATTAATAAAATAAATATTAACAGGGTCACAAGATCTGGTTTTAGAATTTTGCTTACATGATATTTCTTTTTTGGATTATATATATATATATAAAGAGAGAGAGAGAGGGAGGGAAGGAGAGAAATCTGTACTCGGTAATATCTACTTTTATGTCAACGTCTCAAAAAATAACAGACACTAATATATGTGAACTTTATTGAATAACGTTAAATAGTTTCTTGCTGGAAATGAAATGGCAATCATTGTTTTCATTGCATAAATACACAAAGAACAAGGACATATGGAAAGATTCCAATTTATAACCAAGAGATACCCGTCTGCCATTAAAAAGTTAGCTGGCCTTGAAAACGATTTGATTGATATACGGATAAACTCAAGTTTAGCGAAAAATAAGAGTCATTTCCGAAATTACCTGTCGGCTGAATTGAGAAAAATACTTAAGACATCAAATGTACCAGTCAAGAGCGAAGAAAACAAAATTACATGAAAAAGTCACCAGATTTTACCAGAAGGCCCCTGCTTTGTACATCGATATTCTATCATAAAATGCCATACGCGACACACGCTTTGGCGATCATGACTCGAAAAAGACATAGCTGACTGGGCAGAAGATTTTCCCGCTGTAGATTGCCATAACATTCTGTGGTGGACTGGTTGCCAACCTAAGTTATAGAATCTAGTCTGTTTCGTTATTTAATCCATAGCTAGAGGAAAGAGACGGATTAATAATATCCCAAGGATATTTACGCGTATGCAAATGCAGCGGATTTAACACGAATTCAAATGCAGCTTTCTGATCTTTCGTTCCGAGCCGATATCCAGTGAGCCTGAAAGCATATCGAAGATATTTACAAAGATTAGGGATAAGCTGGGAATAAGTGACAATTTTAACAATAATAGACAATTGTCCCAACAATGAAGCTTGTAAAAAATGGTGTAAAAAGCGGGAGTGGAACCTCTTTTTTCAGTTGGTATTTATAATCGTTTTCTAAGAACTTATCAGAAGTTCTTATCTCTTCGTGATTCCAATATATTATTCTTTTTTCTAAGAACTTATCAGAAGTTCTTATCTCTTCGTGATTCCAACATATTTTTCTTTTTTATTTCTTTTCTTCTTTCTTTTTTCTTTTTACCAACCCTTTCTTTCTTTCTTTCTTTCTTTCTCCCAACCCCTTTTTTCTCCCAACCTTTTCTTTCTTTCTTTCTTTCTTTCTTTCTTTCTTTCTTTCTTTCTTTCTTCAGGTAATTATATATAATCCTTCTCTAAGAATTCACCAGAAATCATTCTCTTTTCTTCATTCTAGCATATTATTATTATTATTATTGTTATTATTATTATTATTATTATTATTATTATTGCTCTTCTTCTTCTTTCTCTTCTTCTTCTTTTTTTGTTGCTTCTGATACGGCTGCTTGTTCTCATATTCCATATTTGGAGAATTTTCGTGAAATTGGTTATTTCCTCTCCTTAATATTCAGCCAATGATGCCATCAATTTTCCATTATTATTCAATTAGTTTTTTTTTTCATTACTTTTGTCTTTTTTATTCTAATTCTTTGGCTTCTTCATATTTTCCATCATTTTTTATTAATCGTCATTCATTTCGTGACAATTTTTCCGTGATTCTCATTGGTGCAACATTTTTTCTTCCTTTTCGTATTTGTTATGAATATTCTCTCATCCATTTTACCCATCTCACCATCTCTGTGGTTTCAACATTTTTCTCTTTCTTCTATTTCATCTTTCTTTTTAAAATCCAATCAGGCATTTTGCCCCTTTCACCTTAAATTTTGCTTCATTATTTTTCCTATTTCTTCCTTTTTATTTTTGGTTTCAAATTCTCTTGTCAGTTTCAAACCATTTCTTTTTTCTTTCTTAAATTATTATTATTTCTCCTTCTTCCTCTCTTTCTACTCCTGATGTCTTTCTTCTTTCCTCTCTATCTTTTACTATTTTCTTTCTTTCTTTCTTTCTACTCCTAATGTCTTTCTTCTTTCCTCTCTATCTTTTACTATTTTCTTTCTTTCTTTCTTTCTTTCTTTCTTTCTTTCTACTCCTAATGTCTTTCTTCTTTCCTCTCTTTTACTATTTTCTTTCTTTCTTTCTTTCTTTCTTTCTTTCTTTCTTTCTTTCTTTACTCCTAATGTCTTTCTTCTTTCCTCTCTATCTTTTACTATTTTCTTTCTTTCTTTCTTTCTTTCTTTCTTTCTTTCTTTCTACCCTAATGTCTTTCTTCTTTCCTCTCTATCTTTTACTATTTTCTTTCTTTCTTTCTTTCTTTCTTTCTTTCTTTCTTTCTTTCTACTCCTAAAGTCTTTCTTCTTTCCTCTCTATCTTTTACTATTTTCTTTCTTTCTTTCTTTCTTTCTTTCTTTCTACACCTAATGTCTTTCTTCTTTCCTCTCTATCTTTTACTATTTTCTTTCTTTCTTTTTTCTACTCCTAATGTCTTTCTTCTTTCCTCTCTATCTTTTACTATTTTCTTTCTTTCTTTCTTTCTTTCTTTCTTTCTTTCTTTCTCTCCTAATGTCTTTCTTCTTTCCTCTCTATCTTTTACTATTTTCTTTCTTTCTTTCTTTCTTTCTACTCCTAATGTCTTTCTTCTTTCCTCTCTATCTTTTACTATTTTCTTTCTTTCTTTCTTTCTTTCTTTCTACTCCTAATGTCTTTCTTCTTTCCTCTCTATCTTTTACTATTTTCTTTCTTTCTTTCTTTCTTTCTTTCTTTCTTTCTTTCTTTCTACCCCTAATGTATTTCTTCTTTCCTCTCTATTTTCTTTACTTTATTTTCTTTCTTTCTTTCTTTCTTTCTTTCTTTCTTTCTTTCTTTCTACCCTTAATGTATTTCTTCTTTCCTCTCTATCTTTTACTATTTTCTTTCTTTCTTTCTTTCTTTCTTTCTTTCTTTCTTTCTTTCTTTCTACTCCTAATGTCTTTCTTCTTTCCTCTCTATCTTTTACTATTTTCTTTCTTTCTTTCTTTCTTTCTTTCTTTCTTTCTACTCCTAATGTCTTTCTTCTTTCCTCTCTATCTTTTACTATTTTTTTCTTTCTTTCTTTCTTTCTTTCTTTCTTTCTTTCTACACCTAATGTCTTTCTTCTTTCCTCTCTATCTTTTACTATTTTCTTTCTTTCTTTCTTTCTTTCTTTCTACCCCTAATGTATTTCTTCTTTCCTCTCTATCTTTTACTATTTTCTTTCTTTCTTTCTTTCTTTCTTTCTTTCTTTCTTTCTTTCTTTCTTTCTACTCCTAATGTCTTTCTTCTTTCCTCTCTATCTTTTACTATTTTCTTTCTTTCTTTCTTTCTTTCTTTCTTTCTTTCTACCCCTAATGTATTTCTTCTTTCCTCTCTATCTTTTACTATTTTCTTTCTTTCTTTCTTTCTTTCTCTAATGTCTTTCTTCTTTCCTCTCTATCTTTTACTATTTTCTTTCTTTCTTTCTTTCTTTCTTTCTTTCTTTCTTTACCCCTAATGTATTTCTTCTTTCCTCTCTATCTTTTACTATTTTCTTTCTTTCTTTCTTTCTTTCTTTTGTTTTTTCATTCTTCATTTCAAACTTTTTCATCCATTTCACCAATTTAATATTTTTTTTTCACTTCATTAATTTTCTATTTCTTCATTTTCATCTTTGTTTACAAATGTCTTGAATTTGACCCCCTTTTGCCCCCCTTTCCCTTTCTCATCAGTATAATTTTTCTCTCTTTTTCTGTTCACTTTCGTTTTCAAATTTCATTTAGAGTAGATTTACCAACAATATATTTTATTGTAGAACGAGCAGTTTAGTCCCGTTTCACTCGGGTATTTTAAGGTATAAGATTAAAAAACATATGATGAATTTACATAGCAAATACTTACACAACGTCCAGCCTCGACACTTTTATAGATGTAGACTAGCAGTTTAGTCCGGTTTCACTCGGGTATTTTTAGGTATAAGATTAAAAAACATATGATGAATTTACATAGCAAATACTTACACAACGTCCAGCCTCGACACTTTTATAGATGTAGACTAGCAGTTTAGTCCGGTTTCACTCGGGTATTTTAAGGTATAAGATTAAAAAACATGTGATGAATTTACATAGCAAATACTTACACAACGTCCAGCCTCGACACTTTTATAGATGTAGACTAGCAGTTTAGTCCGGTTTCACTCGGGTATTTTAAGGTATAAGATTAAAAAACATGTGATGAATTTACATAGCAAATACTTACACAACGTCCAGCCTCGACACTTTTATAGATGTAGACTAGCAGTTTAGTCCGGTTTCACTCGGGTATTTTTAGGTATAAGATTAAAAAACATATGATGAATTTACATAGCAAATACTTACACAACGTCCACCCTCGTCACTTTATAGATATAGATAACAATGTAGAATGTCTCGATTGGATTAGGGTGGGAGGGGGATCGGCCACATATACAGGCATAGATAATGTAAAGTGGGTTGTTCGATTCTATATCATAATCAATACATAAACTGATCCTTGAATTTGTGGGATGATAATACATATTTTTCTACCCCTAATTTTGGCTTTCTGAAAAATTTCAAGGTGTCGTTAGCGTTCTAAAATGTTGATCCACATCTGAGTGTAACTCCCTTGAGCTAGACCACTAAATGTAGACGCTAAGTGGAATCTATAAAATAAAAACAAATGCTTACACAACTTCTACCCTCGTCACTTTTATAGATATAGATTATCAAAAATATATTATCTTTATCTGTATATTATCTGTTCAACTTAATTAGATTTCAGCGTTAATCCTTTTTTCCGACCACGTGAATTTAAACGCGCTGCTAGATTGGCAGCTAGGTCCCACACTTTTTTCATTCAAAGTGTGCTTCTACTTCAACAGTTTCTTTTCTTGAACTGTTGAATTCCCTTCCTTTTACTTGCTAACCTGACAGCTACAATCTCCAAAAAATTAAATGCAGCGTCAATCGTTCTCTTCAGTTTCTTTGAATTCCGTTCATATTTTATCCTTTCTTCAGTAAACCCCTTGTTCGTACTCTTTTCTTTCACTGTGCATCTTTCTTAGTGGCAGTCTAAACTTGCTGGGGTCAGTCATTCAGTTAAGTGCCATACGTAACACACGCTTAAGCGATCATATCTCAAAAGAGACATGATTGACTGGGCAGAATATTTTTTCCGCAGTAGTTTGGGATTACTTAAATAGCTAGCCATTACGATTAGAACCAAGGCTATGAAACCCAATCTGTCATTTTATTTAACCTCTAGCTGGAGTGACGAGACGAATTAATACATTTCCTAAGGGTATTTGCGCGGAAGTGACTGCAATAAATTCAATTGGAATTCGAACTCGGCTCTCCGATTTTTTGTTTCTAGCCGATATTCACTGCACTACAATGGGCACCTTTTCTTTCTTGCCTTCTTTTTTCTTTCTTTCTTTCCTTTCTTCTTTCTTTCTTTCTTTCTTCTTTCTTTCTTTCTTTCTTTTCTTCTTTCTTTCTTTCTTTCCTTCTTTCTTTCTTTCTTTCTTTCCTTCTTTCTTTCCTTCTTTTCTTCTTTCTTTCTTTCTTTCTTTCTTTTCTTCTTTCTTTCTTTCTTTCTTTTCTTTCTTTCTTTCTTTCCTTCTTTCTTTCTTTCTTTCCTTCTTTCTTTTCTTTCTTTCTTTCTTTTCTTCTTTCTTTCTTTCTTTCCTTTCTTTCTTTCTTTCTTTCTTTCTTTCTTTCTTTCTTTCTTTCTTTCCTTTCTTTCTTTCTTTCTTTCTTTCTTTCTTTCTTTCTTTCTTTCTTTCTTTCTTTCTTTCTTTCTTTCTTTCTTTCTTTCTTTCTTTCTTTCTTTCTTTCTTTCTTTCCTTCTTTGCCTTCTTTTTTCTTTCTTTCTTTCCTTCTTTTCTTTCTTTCTTTCTTTCTTTCTTTCTTTCTTTCTTTCTTTCTTTCTTTCTTTTCTTTCTTTCTTTCTTTCTTTCTTTCCTTTCTTTCTTTCTTTCTTTCTTTTCTTCTTTCTTTCCTTCTTTCTTTCCTTTCTTTTCTTTCTTTCTTTCTTTCTTTCTTTCTTTCTTCTTTCTTTCTTTCCTTCCCTTCTTTCTTGCCTTCTTTTTTTCTTTCTTTTTTCCTTTCTTTTCTTTCTTTCTTTCTTTCTTTCTTTTCTTTCTTTCTTTCTTTCTTTCTTTCTTTCTTTCTTTCTTTCTTTCTTTCTTTCTTTCTTTCTTTCTTTCTTTTCTTTCTTTCTTTCTTTCTTTCTTTCTTTCTTTCTTTCTTTCTTTCTTTCTTTCTTTCTTTCTTTCTTTCTTTTTATCTTAATCATTTTACCTTGCTGAGGATTAAAAATTGATTAAAAATATAACCATAGAAGTTGATATGCTGCTAAGCAAAATCTACCGACTCCACTGGAATTCGAACTCAGTTATTTGTTTGAGAGCTTTTGTCTATTACATCATCAACACATCCTTTTTTTTTTTTGTACTTCGTGTTTTCGTTACTGGTAATAGGACAGATTCTTCCTCATGTGCCGTGTCAGGACTTTTCATTCACGCTTAAGCGATCATATCTAAAAAAAAAGACATGATTGACTGGGCAAAATATCATAGGCGATCATTGATTTCAACTTGCTCCTGTTAACTGTTGCTCTTAATATTTTTCCTCTTGGTCAGTCAGTTAAGTGCCATACGTGATACACGCTTTGGGCGATCATGTCTCGAAAGAGACATGACTGACTGGGCAGAAGATTTTCTATCCTGCTCTTTAAACTATAGCTGAAAAGAGAAGAGACGGATTGTATTAATAAGTAGTAATTAGTGGGGGATCAGTTTATCACTTCATAACAATAGAAAACTGATCACCCACTTTATGTTCAGTAGAAGCTTTACTCATGTTTCCAACTATTATCTTCAGTCAGTCACTTAAGTGCCATACGTGATACACGCTTTGGGCGATCATGTCTCGAAAGAGACATGACTGACTGGGCAGAAGATTTTCTATCCTGCTCTTTAAACTATAGATGAAGGGAAAAGAGACGGATTCTTTTAATAAGTAGTAATTAGTGGTGGGGGATCAGTTTATCACTTCATAACAATAGAAAACCGATCACCCACTTTATGTTCAGTAGACCCTTTACTCATGTTTCCAACTATTATCTTCAGTCAGTCAGTTAAGTGCCATACGTGATACACGCTTGGGCGATCATGTCCCGAAAGAGACATGACTGACTGCGCAGAATTATCCCCCAGTTGGTTGACATTGCTTTCTGCGGTAGAGTGGTTACCAGCCAAGGCTATAGAACCCAATCTGTCTTATTATTTAACCCATAACTGGAGGAAAAAGACGGATTAATATCTTTCGCAAGGGTATTTGCGTGAATGCCAGGAATTCAACTGGAATTCGAAACCGGCTCCCCGATTTGTCGTTCCGAGTCGATATCCACTGCACCACAACGCACATATCACTCTCAAATACTCCATTTGCTTAAGCCTATCAAAATGTCTCGCGCTGCTTTCTCTCTTTCCTTCTATCCATCCTGTGAGTATTAAATTCTCCAGACTCTTCTTCCTCATTACGTGTCCATCACCTGTCTCTTCCCGATATCAAGAATGAATTTTCTTCTCGTATTTTCATCTTCCCCAATACCTCGTCGTTGATTACCTGCTCGGTCCATAACTTGACAATTTTTTATGGAGTAAAAACAAATTCAATTGAAAATTGTTAGATATTATGTTGGTCTCGTTTCGTGTAGAAAAACGTTGCTTCGATTTTATGACTATCTTTTACAGATTTTTTTTTGTTTTATTTTGTGTGTGTGATTAGCAATCTCATTTGACAGACATGTGGATTGCTAAAAACAAAACCACGTTCTTTTCTTTGTTAACTAAAAAAGTATAAGAGTTTTACAATCTCGTTAAACTAAACACCATTCTTTTGGCGTAAATGTCCTTTTTTTGTATTTTTGAGGTGAAGTATTGTGAACATTTTTCTGACTTAATCGATTTATGTCGTTAATGGTTTTAGATGCTCGTTCTTTAACCATTTTACACTAAGCAAGGCGATGAAGTCACGAAGATCAATGCAATACTGAAAGTGAAAAAGACTGAGAAAACATCTATATATATAAAAGGCAATCTGTGAGTCTGTGTGCAACTGTAAGCTATGCACGCCTACATTTTTTAAGCTACGCTAATGAAACTTTCTAGTGACACATATCTTCAGGGAAACCAGGTCGACACATACTGTTTCAGTTTAAGATCGGCAATTTTTTCTTTCGCACTTTTTGGCCAATGCGACCGATTGTTTACATTTGCTCCGTAAAACATCTAAGATCTAAGATGGTTGCTGAATTACGTCATAGAAATCAAATCACACGTGTCAAACGTGACTAAAATATTTTTTATTAAAAAAAAATGAGCTTTTATATTTAATTTTTATTCCGGCGTTTTAAAACTTCATTTGGTCAACAAAAATGTGAATATTTTTCCCGTAATTTTGAAACAAAAGAAATATTTAAAAAAAAATGTGTTTTTTCAAACAAAAAAAAAGTGCCAATGCTTAATTTAATTATTTCAGTCTTTTTTTTCAGACTTAATATTTCATACTTCAGAAAATAAAATTTAAAAAAAACAAAGCATTTTTTTCGCTAAATGTTTCATGCAGGAAATCAACTGTCTGTAAATGATTTCCATCTACTCCGCTCATTAGCAACTTTTCCTACTAAAATGTTCTTAGTTGCACGGGCAACGCCGGGTTATGATGCTAGTAGGTGATAAATGAAAATTAAGGAACAGTGTTGATAGTTGTCGCGTAGTAAAAATTTAGAATCTCAAAATGCAGACACTAAAACCAATTATTACTACTGTTGGGACTACATATGCATAGGAATTTAGGTTTGAAATTTACATGGTACAAGGCCATTTCCAAAGAACTTCCTAACTAAATTCCTGCTTCTTGACAAGCTTCAAAGGAGAGTCTGTAATGTGATAGGTACTAATCTGGCGACTCGACTGCAGCCACTTTCCCATCGTCGAAATGTGGCCTCCCTCTGTCTCTTCTATAAATACTTTCATGGCTTCTGCTCGGATGAGCTTAAGTCACTGATGCCTCCTCAACAGGTGTTTACCCGTGCAACCAGACTGGCAACTGGGTTCCACCCGTTCACAGTCAGGTTAGCCAAATTTAGACGACAATTCTACTCCTGCAGCTTCCTCTCTCGCACTTCCCGCCTGTGGAACTCACTCCCGTATTCTTGCTTTCCTGGCGGCTACAACCTCCAGAAATTTAAATGCAAAGTCAATACTCATCTACTAACCA
Organism: Ascarosepion bandense; assembly: GCA_037127315.1. Classification (NCBI taxonomy): domain Eukaryota; kingdom Metazoa; phylum Mollusca; class Cephalopoda; order Sepiida; family Sepiidae; genus Ascarosepion; species Ascarosepion bandense. The sequence continues at coordinate 2,194,436 of JBBBDQ010000648.1, read as the reverse complement.
CTGGCCTCTAGCTCTCTCCCCTCCCCTGTATAACCTTCCCTTTCTCCCACCTATGTATCTGTCATCGCACCTGCTTTCTCAGCTTTCTATTGTTCCTTTCTAACTAGCTTGTACTCCTCACTCTTTTCTAATTAATCTTTTTACATTTATGTAACCCCCTGCACATCAGTGGCGTTTCCGCCTTGCTCGGGGTGAAATAATTAAAAATAAAAATTCTAACAATTATTTTATTCGGTTGTAATCATTCATGAAATTAGCAAATGGAACAATTGAATAAAATGGTCAAAGCATTCATTGAATTTATATAAATATTACATACTTTGTCCAGACGTTGAATGTGTTTGGTTAAATGACTTTCATTTTCTACATAAGATTGTGTTAATGATTTTGAGGTAAGTCATAATGTTCTTTGTCGCTGGAAGATTTATCAGTGTCATATGTAATGTGTGTGAGGAATAATATTGATAGAAGATTGGTGAAAATGTCTATGTTCGTGAGTACGTTCATCTTTGTAGAGTTCAGAAAAATGATTTAGTAAGAAAAGATGAGCTGGTCTTACATGTTTTACATGTTATGCGTGTGAAGATTCTTGTGCCAACTGTAATAATTTGTACAAGTGTTATTTAAAGAAATAAAAGGCATCACCTTGCGTCTTGCAATTAGTGCGGGCGCTTGAAAGAATTGCTTGATATTGAAGAGCGTGAACCCCGCAATAGCATGCTGCTATTAAGGGCAGCTGTGAACTGCCTTCCTTTGTGTTCTGTGCTTCTGCCGCAACTGTCCCTGGGTGTACCACGTGTCTGCTATATATACATCCCGTAAGAAAGTAGGAAAGCAAGATTATCACGTGATTGCCGAATGTGTATACGTACAATGAGTGAATGTAGTTGTGTGGAAATACACGTGAAAATACTACACTACTGCTATCAACACAGTTCTTTACACTTGGATTAAAATCATTTTACTTGTTTTTTCCAATATTTTATCTTATGTAGCGTAATAAAAGTTTGGAATTTTAAAATGCAGACACAAAAACGAATCATTACTATGAAACAAAAACAAGTAAAATAATCTTAAATCAAGAAAATAAGTCATTAAATAATTAACACGCCACGCCCAGTAAAACTACCTTTAAAAGAGAACAATAGGCTGCCCACAGTGCTATAGACTGACCATCATGCATTACTCGACAACAAACAAAACGTAAATGACCAGACAACTAACAGCGTTTAGCATGAGACTATCACCTCTAGGTGTTTGAATTAAGTGTTCACTTTTATATCTACATAAGTTCGATGTGCGTTGTAGTGCAGTGGGTAATGGCTCGGAATGAGAAATCGGGGAGCTGAGTTCGAATTCCAGTTGAATTCCTTGCATTCACTTACGCACAAATACCATTAGGAAAGGTACTAATCCGTCTCTTCCCTCTAGTTATGGGTTAAATAATACAACAGATTGGTTTCTATAGCCTTGGTTGTCAGCTGGTCTACCGCAGAAATGCAATGGCAACCTACTGCAGGATAATCTTCTGCCCAGTCAGTCATGTCTCTTTCGAGACATGATTGCCCAATTGATTATCCTGAAGCAGGTTGCCATTGCTTTCTGCGGTAGACTGGTTGGCAGCCAAGGCTATAGAACCCAATCTGTCCAATCATTTAACCCATAGCCGGTGGGAAGAGATTAATTAATACGTTTCCCAAGGGTATTTGTGCGTAAGTGAATGCAAGTAATTCAACTGGAATTCGAACTCTGCTCCCCGAGTTGTCCCTCCGAGTCAATATCCACTGCACCACAAAGCTCATCCCGTTCATTACACTAGTTTATGCAAACGAAATCTTCAACTGAAGCACACAGAATTTTTATTGAGACGTTCGTCGGAAATAACAAGCAGGGATTGCTTTAGACACTTCAAAAATGAGATTTTAATGTTGAAGTTAAAGAATAATGAGTTGTTGAGCACAGAACAATTTCGAAACGTTTGAAAGAATTAGGAATGGTTCGAAAGCAAGGACATGTGGTGACGTACGATTTGACGCCGGGAGACGTTGAACGGCGTTTTGTCATATGTGAACACCTGCTACAGCTGCTCAAAAAGAAACTATTTTTGCAGTGTCTCGTGACCGGCGATGAAAAGCTGATACACAACGATAGGCCCAAGCGTAGAAAATCGTGGTGTAAACCCGGTCATGCGTCAACATCGGCGGCAAAAGCCGAATATGCATGGTTCGAATATTCTTCTTTGCATCTTGTGAGATTAGCTGATGTAGTTTATTATGAGGTGCTTAAATCGATTGAAAACATCAAAGAAGATCGCTGTCGATTATAATTGAAACGTTTAAGCCGAGTATTGAAAAAAAAACAGCCTGCATACTAACAGAGACACGGAAAGTGATTTTGCAACATGACAACGTTTACAAAAGGAATGAAAATCAACTTGGAAACGCTTAAATGAGATGCCCTACCCCATACATCGTATTTACCTAGACATTGCGACGTTCGACTTGTTTCAATCGATAGCACATGGCCAGGCTGAGCAGCACTTTCAGGTCATGAAGATACCAAACTTTCGGTCGATTTCTGTTTAACCAAAAAAGATATGTCGTTTTTCCGATGTGAAATTAAATATGGGAAATTAGTGGCTATTGATAGGCAATAAAATCAGTGATATACTTCTAATTTTTGTAAATAGAACTTTACTTTTGATGAAAAATCAATGAGAACTTATTCAAGTTCATAATAGCATACCATAAAAAACGTATTTTATAATATATATATATATATATATATATGTATGTGTGTGTGTGTGTGTGTGTGTGTGTGTGTGTGTGTGTGTGTGTGTGAATTAATAACTATACATATGGATTGTATAGCCTTGGTTGTCAACCAGGCTCCCGCAGTAGCAACTCTGGCATCTACGCATCGTTCATTCAGCAATGAATTAGAACACTCTCAGCTATTGGGCGTGTATAATGATAATATACACGCTTAAAAGTCGGCCTCCTTCTACCGAGCGCCAGTAGCTCAGAGGTAGAATCGCCGACTGACGCCAATTCGGTCAGGTTTCAATCCTGGGTAAAAAGCAATTGGCAGTCTAACCGTGCTGATGAGCTGTGATACAGCGAAACAGATCTGTCTGTGGATGACTATATATATATATGTGTGTGTGTGTGTGTGTGTGTGTGTGTGTGTGTGTGTGTGTGTGTGTGTGTGTGTGAATTAAGTATTTAGATCTATTTGTTTTGGAACCAATCATACCTATTTATCTGCAAAAAGACATCAATATATTATCTCTGTTTAACGCTGTCAAAATCGCTCTCGCTCTCACAAACAAATGTACGAACACACACATGCATATATATATATATGCTCAAGTGCGTGCGCACCCTATATATTCGTTGTTGAAAGAGAGATTTCTTTCTCTTTCCGTGTTAGAATATTGATGAAATGTTAGATTCTTTTTCTTTTATGTACCTTGTCCCTTCAGGACGTATGCGATCATGGCCTTCCACGTCAGCCTATCCCTGGTGGCACTTAGCACATTTTCTTCTGTAACGTCTCTCAGCCCCCGTTCTGTCATTCACATGCTTATGCCCTTCAAATATGTTATCCGCTGCTTTCCTCTGTCTCCTATAGCTAGATATGAAGATACATATCAGTAATGTTTGATAGATAGATCCACACAGAAATAACCCTAATTATAATTTTATGATACGTACACAATCACAAAATATGTGTCTATATGAGTGTGCGCAAAATTTTATTTATATATATATATATATATATATATATATATATATATATATATATAGTTAGTCATCCGCAGACAGATCTGTTTGGCAGCTCACAAATACAGTTATACATCCGATTGCTTCTAGTCAGGATTGAAACCCGACCGAATTGGCGTCAGTCGGCGATTCTATCTCTGAGCTAAGGGTGCTCGATAGATTAAAGTTTGAGCGTGAGATATACCATGTAAACACACGTCAGAAGCTGAGAGTGTACAAATTCCTTACTGAATGAACAATGCGTAGATTCGTAAGTAGCTGCTGTTTTTTGAGTGTATGAGTGTGTGTGTGTACATATGAATATATCTCATATGCGTATGTATATATCCCACATATATACTTTCATATATGCGCATATATGTACATTTCTCATTTATGAAATGCTTGAACAATTTCGAATTCATTGATCATTAATCGTAAGAAAGAGTGAATGTCTGTGAGAACCTTTGAATGACTGTAAGCCAACATTTAAATCAAGGGTCGACAACCTACGGCCCGTGGGTCGTATCCGGTCCGAGAATCCATTTTGACCTTCCTGCGAGCCTGATTACCAATGACTATTTTTAACATGAGAGACGAACTTTCGAATTCAACGAAAGGCCTGCTGTTATCTTCCTCTGATCCACCCAACCGAATTTGAATACTATGACCGCAAAAACACGATCAAAACCCAATCACCTCCGTTTCTGCGTAAAAAATAAAACAAATGAACAGAAAAAAAATGAGAGCCGATTTGACCGACCGGTGACGGATATTAAGCGGGGACACCTTCAAAGGGACAATGTTGTCTCAGTCGGCTTTCTATTTAACTCCTCCAGCAGCGCCCCCCTGTCGCTTGCCCCTACCACCTACCCTATGTAAGTTGCTTGAATCTTTCAATGGGTGGGACATGTTCTTAACTTACCATACGTAAGTGTATATGTTTGCAACTATTTGTTCTCCTATGTATGGGTATATGCGTTTCATTTTTGTTTGATGTGTGTGTGTGTGTGTGGTTCGTTTGTGGAACAATTTTCAATAACAGTTTCAAACCTACATGTCATAATTTCACTTCGGTTGATTTTTTTTCACTGATGGCCTTCGTCCGGTCCGCGACCTGTCATTATAACACGATCCGGCCTGCAGGGTCGAATGAGTTGACAAAGCCTGATTTAAATCAACGAAACTTGTCAAAAGAAACAGACAGGTCTTGAGGACCCTAGACGATACGTCAGGATTTGTTATTGGAGGCCACACCTTGAACAACGTAAGGTATGCAGATGATACAGTGCTGATTGCAGACACGGAAAGGAAACTACAAGACCTCCTACAGAATGGAGCGGTGGAGAGTGACAAAAAGGACTAAAAATGAACTTTAAGAAAACTGAATGCACGGTCATCAGCAAAAGGTGCAACCCAAAATGTCAAATAGAGAAGGGTGATACCACAATCAAAAAGTACAAAAATTTAAATATCTAGGAAGTGTTCTAACAGGAGATGGAAAGTGCGACACAGAGACCCGAAGGCGAAATGGCATGGCAAAGGACGTGTTCCTGAAGCTGAGTAAAGTACTAACACAGGAAAATTTTACGAGAAACAAAGAAAAGAATGCTAGATTGCGATGTGATGTCAATTCTTCAATATGGCAGTGAATGCTGGAAAATATCCTTGAAAATGAGGACAAATTTTGAAGCTGCGTAAACGTGGCTCAATAGAAGGATGCTGTGGGTGTCGTGGACTGAGCATGCAAGCAACGATGAGGTGTTGCAAAGAATGACAACGAAAAGGAAATTAATACTGAGCATCAAGAAAAAACAACTGAAGTTCCTGGGACATGCAATGAGGAATGAGAGCTTAGAGAACCTGATACTGACAGGCCAGATAGAAGGAAGGAGAGACAGAGGAAGGCAGTGGATAACATATTTGCAGGTCCTGAGCAGGTGGATGACAGAACGGGAGTTGCGAGGTGTAACAGGAGAAAACATACTAAGAGCCACAAGGGATAGAGAGACGTGGAGACCCATGATCGCCTGCGTCCTGAAGGGACAGGGCACATAAAAGAAGAATATGAGAGTTAGATGATAAGTGCGTCTTCTTGTATTCACGGCAATACAAATTACAATATTTATATGACAGGGCTTGAGAAAAAACATTAATTAGTTTTCAGAATCTCAATGACGAAGCAGGGTGCGGGTAGCAGGAAGGAACCAGGTATTCAATTCAATTTATGCGAATATGTGAAACAATTTCATCTCTGCGTTAAAAATTGAGGATTACGTTATTCGGATTTCGGTTTGGGCTATCGAGGTGGAATGGCGTGCGTCACGTTTGGATAGCATTTCGAAAAATTATCTGTCATCACGACCCACGAATAAAATGGACAATCACAGGAATGAATAACGACATAAATATATTATCTCTCATTATTCACTCTGAAACAATCCCCTATATATGCATAAAATGTATATCTGTTTGTTTGTTCATTTGTTCGTTGGTTTGTTTGTTGGTTTGTTTGAGTGTGTGTATGTGTGTGTGTGTGTGAGTGTGTGTGTGTGTTCAAACTATATTTGTTGTTAGGGAGACATCTCTCCTACCTCAGGATATTTAAAGAAAATTAAGATAGATAGATAGATAGATAGATAGATAGATAGATAGATAGATAGATAGATAAACATATATATAGATAAATGTTGATTCATTTTACATGTATGTGATCAGACAGAAATAGATAGATAGATAGATAGATAGATAGATAGATAGATAGATAGATAGATAGATAGATAGAGTGGTTGCCAAATAAAAGATATAGAAGCCAGTCCGCGTTGCTATTTAACCCATCGCTTTTTCAATAGTTATTTGCGCCTCGGTGAATGCAACAAATTCAACTGAACATTTCGGGCCGATGTTCTCTGCAACACAACGCTGATTTTAACATAAACAAGCACACACATATTCTAATGTATTTACGTATTGCATAATAGCATAAATCGTAAAACGACTTACTAAGATTTCTACCATTAATAACAATAATAATAACATAGCAACCAAGAAATTCGAAAAACTGTCAAAACACTGGAAACCCCAGCTTAAGAGATATACAAACAATTGTCTTGTTAAGTAGAGTCCACACACTAAGGAGAACTTTGTCTATGTAACGATAGGGATGATCAGAGAGATAGAAAAATCATGACACGGAGTCATAACAACACACCACGACTTGCCTTATGTCTTTCAGCAGACTTCATAGGTAGTGCGACCATAGCAGAAATCGATTTATAATGAAAAATGACAACATATAACCCTGCAAAAAATCAACTTAAGAGCCGTTAACTTGAGTGTCTGAATTGAAGGAAGGATAAGACAGTTTAAAAAGATATGATTTAAGTCAATGTTTGCAAAAAAAAAAAAAAAAATGATTCTCTGAAAAAATCTCCAGAAGGGAAAGTGCAGGAAGATCTTATTTACTGATTCTGCCTTGGAATCAGTCTCATCGCTTCATTAAATCGTAAAAGGGGAGGGGATTTTTTAACATCTTTAAGGTTTTTTTTTATTTCAGATTTACTCATTTTTATTTCCGACGGCATGATATGCCCAGAAAAAAATCGCAAACATTTATTAATGGCCACATGGGAAGTAAAATGCATAAAACCAAGGAAACAATCTCAGAATTCTTTGTGCCATGTCTCGTAAGATTTGACTTCCGGATGTATATAAGACAATGTGCGCTTAGCACGGTGGGGATCTTATCATTATCACGGATTTCAGGAAGTAACACTTAATACTGCGAGAGACTGTAAATATTGTATATATATATAGGTTGTTACCACACTGTTAATATCTACATTTCTCGGTGTATCTCTTCATTCCACGATGCAACAGAATGTAACTTGCCTCAGATAATATTTATAAGTCGCTCTCAGCAACAGTTTCACCAAATATGATCAAATTTTAACAATTTCTTCTATTCGAGAATGTGCGTTGTGGTGCAGTGGATATCGGCTAGGAACGAGAAATCGGAGAACCGAGTTCGAATTCCATTTGAATTCCATGCATTCACTTACGCGTAAATACCTTTGGAAAGGTATTAATCCGTCTCTTCCCTCTAGTTATAGGTTAAAAACAGGATAAATTTGGTTCTATAGCCTTGATTGGCAACCAGACTACCGCAAAAAATCAATGGCAACCTGCAGCGGGATAATCTTCTGTCCAGACAGTCTCTTTCGAGATATGATCGCCCAAAGCGCGTATCACGTATGGTACTTAACTGACTGACTAATTATAATAGTTGGAATCATGATTAAAGTTTCCACTAGTCAAAAAGTGGGGGATCGGTTTCCTATTGTTACGAAGTAATAAACTGATCCCCCGCTAATTACTACATAATAATATAATACATCTTTTCTCCCTCGAGCTATGAGTCAAGTCACAGGACAGATCGAGTTCTGTCGCCTTGGCTGGCAACCAGTCTACCGCAGTAATTAATGGCAACCTACTGCGGGATAATCTTCTGCCCAGTCAGTCATGTCTCTTTCAAGATATGATCGCCCAATGCGTGTATCACGTATGGCACTGACTGACTTCTATTTGATTTGCGGTGTGATACAGTGAATGATGTTTCAGAACAAGAAATGGGAGAGTCGAGTTCGAATTCCAGTTGAATTAGTTGCTTTAACTTACGCGCAAATGGAAATTATTCTTTTCTCCCATCTATAGGTTGAACAGCAGGAGAAACTGGGTGTTATAGCCTTGGTTGAAACCAGTCTACGGCAGAAAGCAGTAACAAACCACTGAGGAAAATCATCTCCCTATTCAGTCATGGATCAAAAGATTACCCAAGCGTATGAGACTGATTCCCTACGAAGCAAAAATAAATCACTGGTTAAGTAGTCAGGAGTCAGTTTTCTTTTCTTTTTAAATAATAAACTGATCCCCCAAATAATTACTCCAAATTAATATAACAGAGAAATCTATTCAATGAATTGAACGCGGAAACTGTTAATTTAGATGCCACAGATAAACTAATATTAATATAAAGATTCTCCTGGACAAAAAGTCGGGTATCAGTTTTCTATTGTCATTAAGTAATAAACTGAAGCCCAACTAAATTAACTATGTTAATATGATTATTTCGACAGAATAGTCAAATGGATCTAAACTTATTTATAAATGGAACTTTGTGTGTGTGTCTGTGTGTGTGTGTGTCCCCGTTACCTACAGACTCCGAAACAAATGAACAGATTTTCTTGAAAATTTACACAGTTTTATTATAAGCGTCTGCAAATGTAGTTAGCTAGGTTTTGTGTCGAGGTACCCCGATAAATATCGAAAATTGATAATCGAAAAATTCGGGTTATAGATGGAGTGGTCCGATTTTAATAAACTTTGATACACTCATAGACAAAGGCATGAGAAACGATATTCAGAAGTTTCAAGGTTGCAGTTCTTACATTAATGCAAAAAATCGATCATATATATATATTAATCGATACCAGGAAATTAAAATTTGACTTACATCCATTCAATTTTCTTTCAGTCTACGGTTTCGCTTTAACTGGAAACAACTATTACTTTTTAGTCTTTTGTGCCAACGTCCAAAGAGTCTGAGCTCCAATACCATGGATTAGTATTAAAGCTTTCATTACACCCGAGCAACGCCGGGCTATACTGCTAGTGTTAATATAAGATTATATTTACATCTATTTAAAGTCTTGTGATGCATCCTATTCCAAGTTGATGTTGATATAATTGTATCCTGCCGTCCTTGTGGGATGTGGTGGCTGATCTGGGTGTCGATAAGAAATATATTATTATGTTGTCATTTTTCATCATATTTTGATTTCTGCTATGGTCGCACGACCAACCAAGTCTGCGGGAAAACCTAAGGTTTGTCGTGGCGTGTTGTTATGGCTCCATTTCATGTTTTTTCTATCTCCCCTATCATCCCAAGCGTTACATAGACAAAATTTTCCTTAGTGTGTGGGCTGTACTTAACAAGACAATTTTTTGTATATCTTTTAAGCTGGGATTTCCAGGGATTCCTTCAATGTGTTGTTTTGTTCCATTCTTTATCATTCCAAGTGCACCTACCATTACTGGCACGATTCTTGTTTTCAATTTCAACATTTTTTCTATTTCAATTTCCAGGTCTTTATATTTTGACAGTTTTTCGAATTCCTTGGTTGCTATGTTACAATCCGCTGGACAAGCCATATCAATTAATAGGCAAATTTTTTCTTTCTGGTTTTTAACATTAATGTCTGGCCTATTTGTTTCAGTTTTTCTGTCTGTGTATATGGTGTAATCCCATAGAATGGTGACATCTTCTATTTCTGTAACCGGTTCTGGGTGATATTCATACCAATGTTTGTTTGCAGATTCTCCATCGTGTTTGCACATTGTCCAATGTAAATATTGCCCCACTCTATCGTGACGATTTTTATATTCATTTGGGGCAAGTACAGAACAACCTGAGATTAGATGGTCTATTGTTTCTTAGTGTTTATCACAGACCCTGCATTTAAGATCTACATTATTATTATTATTATTATTATTATTATTATTATTATTATAATTTCAATTTGGCGCAGTTTGTCAACATTGCGTAGCGTATGTACATATATACAAAGGCCACTATAATATCATATATCACCTGATGTTATACCAAACGCATTATTATTTTTATTGTTTCATTTTCATGAAAAATCAGTTTCTGCTATGGTCGCTCTACCTACGAAATCAGGTTTTCAGCCCTTTTAATTTGGTTTTTGTTTCGTGATTTGCTCGTAGTAGATATACTTGTAGCTCTTAGTCTCATGATACCATGAGTAATATCATAAATGTGGTGAGGTTATACCAAACACATTCTTACTATTATTATTAATTTTATTCTTGTTGTTGATTTTGTTTTATATTTCCTTTCATTTCTGATGTAGAATTATTTCTTCCCTGTTCCTAATCAGAGATCAAATCGTAGAAAATTTCGTATGATATTTTCTATTGATAATTTTTTTAAAACAAACAACATGCAAACTTTACATTGACAAAACCCTTGATAACGTGTGGGATTTACTTGGAAGTACAATTTCTGTATTGCTTGAAGGCTTAGATTATTATTATTATTATTATTATTATTATTATTATTATTATTATTATGTTTTGTTTCCTTTTTAATAAAATCTATTCAGTCAGCCAGTCAGTCAGTCAGTTGTGCCATACGTGATACATACATGCTTTGGGCGATCATATCTCGAAAGAAACATGACTGACTGGGCAAAAGATTATCCCGCAGAAGTTTGCCATTAATTTCTGCGGTAGTCTGGTTGCCATCAAAGGCTATAGAACCCAATCTGTAGCTAGAGAAGGAAGAGATGTATCATATTATTAAGTAGTAATTAGTGGGGGATCAGCTTATTTCTTCATAACAATAAAAAATCGATCCCCCAATTCATGTCCAGTAGACGCCTTAATCATGCTTCCAACTATTATATCAGTCAGTCAGTTAAATGCCATATGTGATACATGCTTTGGGCGATCATGTCTCGAAAGGAACATAACTGACTGGGTAAAAGATTATCCCACAGTAGTTTGCCATTTATTTCGGTGGTAGACTGGTAGTATTTTTTAATCCATAACTGGAGGAAAGAGACGGATTAATACCTTTTCCAAGAGTAGTATTTGTGCCGAACTGAATGCAGGGAATTCAACTGGAATTCGACTAGGTTGCCCGATTTTCATTCCGATCCTATATGCACTGCACCAGAACGCACATCTATTTCCTGGGATAAATCGAGACATGATGTTTCAGGTAATATAAGAAATACGTGGCTTTACTCTATAGATAGATAGATAGATAGATAGGAACAGACTGAGATAGATAGATAGATAGATAGATAGATAGATAGATAGATAGATAGATAGATAGATAGATAGATGTGAACAGACTGAGATAGATAGATAGATAGATAGATAGATAGATAGATAGATAGATAGATAGATAGGAAAAGGATAGATATATAGATATGCACAGACTGAGATAGATAGATAGATAGATAGATAGATAGATAGATAGATAGATAGATAGAACAGACTGAGATAGATAGATAGATAGATAGATAGATAGATAGATAGATAGATAGATATGAACAGACTAAAAGAGATAGATACAAAAATAGATAGATAGATAGATAGATAGATAGATAGATAGATAGATACGAAGAGCTTGATATAGATAGATAGATAGATAGATAGATAGATAGATAGATAGATACGAGAGCTTGATATAGATAGATAGATAGATAGATAGATAGATAGATAGATAGATAGATAGATGCATTTCATTTGTAAACAACAGTCATCAATATCCGAACCCAGGCACATGACATGATTTTGTAACGTGATCTTCCAGGTAGACACACAGAACTCCTTCTTCCGATTGACACAACACTCTTGCCTGACACTCCTTTCCACCTACCTATCTCCTTTAGCCTTAATAAATGTCATTTAAATTCTCGGAGACGGAACCGATAGATTTATAGTTGAGTGACGGTGAGACTGAGAGAGAGAGTGAGAGAGATAGACTGAAGAGAGTGTTCCCCAAATATACAGCACTAATTTCAGTGCGACGTTGAAGACTGGAATAGTTCCATAATCGCTACATATTATTAGAATAAAATTTATCATCTACACTAGGCTTTTCTTGTTTCAAATAATGCAAAGCAGACAATAGACGAGCCGAAAATCCACAGGAATCTATAATCGATTGTATGCATAATATTAACTCCCAGAATACTTAGCATATATTTCGGGTATATCGGGTATATCGCCACAAAATAAATTATTGCCTTCTGTTAAATGCAGAGGATCAGCGTTCTTCTTCAGTATTTTGCACATGTTGCCTTGAAAGTCTTATCTAAGCCTGCTGAAGCGAATGGGCCGACTGAATTGATTTATTGATATATAAATAGAGTCGAGAATATATATATATATATATATATATATATATATATATATATATATATATATTCATATTCTTCATTTGTAAACGAGCTATTACGCTACCTATGTTTCTACCAAGTGGTGTCTTCAGGTGATTTGCAAGAACCGATTTTATCTGTTTTTGTTTTAGTTTCATACAACCATGGGTGAAAACATAATTGTGCGTTCAAAAATTCCCGTTACGTGAGCGTTTGGAAATATCACCGTTTTGAGCGTTTTTAAAAAGGCTATTATACTAAATATCAAATGTATTCTGTATTTCTTTCTTGTTAAAGCATTTGTTAAGTAAATCAAATACAATTACTTTAATAAAATTGCTTATTTTCTGTCAATTTTCTACATAAAAAATAAAATAGTTCTTGTCCTAATACTTTTGCACAGTACTGTATATATACTAGGTGCGATTGGTAAATTGTCCCAATTATTTTGATGCCTCATAAAAGATAGAATAGTTCTTGTCCTAATACTTTGGCACAGTACTGTATATACTTTGTAGCTCTGTTATATTATACCAAGCTGGATTTTATTAATACCTGAAAATATTTATCGATGTGCCTGTACTTCTCTGTATATGTAAATTTATTGATATACAATTTATATATATATATATATATATATATATATATATGTATTATAAATTATTGTTTAGAACAAGTACAAATTATCATCTACTAAAAACTGTACATTAATCTGATAAAATTACTTTAATTAAATTGTTTACTTCCTGTCAATAAGCCACATTAAAGACAATATATATATATATATATATATATATATATATATATATATATATATAAACTCAATATAAAATAAATTACTATTACATTCAAAACCATAAACCTCATAGTCATTACTAAACAAAATAAGAAGCTAAAAGATGATCGAAATATCTACTCTATCGCCTGTAATAATTGTCTTAAAACTGCACAAATGAATCCTCTAGAAATCTAAAAAAAATAATTTGGTTAATACAAGAGGAAGATTTTACAAAATAATACGTAAAATCTTTTGATTGTCCACTGTAACTTGACTGAATACAATTTTGACATATGAAATGTTTTTCTGATCAAAGAATAAAACTATTTACAACGCATTAAATGTCTAGAGAATGCCTTGATCAGAAGATTATCTAAAGTAAATTGGAACCCTTGGCTCTTAAAACATTTCTTTATTTCTGAGAGATCTTCTTTATCACAGTGTTGAAAAGAAAAACAATCAGACAATGAATTCTGCCAGATATAAAAACTAAATATGTGTGAAGTTTATGTATGTAGTGCCATGTCTATGTTATGTTCCGAACACCGTAAGCATATACTGGCCGTGTTTATGATTGATAATTTTAAGTGTTGGATTTCTCTTTTCTATTAGTAATGCCTCCATTAATTTTAATTTCATTCTCTATGTGAATTATGCTGTTATGTGTGTCTTGTCAACGAATATATCACAGATAGTACATGGTCGTTTACGTGAGATCCGATGAAACTATGGTGGGAAAGGTGCGTTGTTAATCTTTTTGTCAATGTTTTGGTAGTGTGGCCGATGTAATTGTTTACAGATTTGGATTGTTGAGTAAATCAAAAGAACACATGAAATATTATGTATAAAAAGAGAATTACGAGATTACTACAAAATACTCAGTATATTGTGTGCGTGTGTGTGTGTTCGTACGGCTATGGACTAGCTGATGGTTTTGCTACCAACACATCGTGGCTGTATATTTTCATACAGTTAGAGATTCTCAAAAGTGACATCCTCCCCGCGCCATTCAGCCAGGTCCAACAGCTGCAAATTTTATCGCAAAACTGAGATATCTACTTGCAGGAAAGACATTCGCATAGCCGGCATTAGACTACCGTTTTTCATGTGATCTTTGATGACTAGCACATCTGGTACGAGATAGAAAAAACTTCGAGTAGATGTTTCACGCAAGTTTAGGCTGAATATCTTCGAGGATGTGAGTTGCGATGCAATGGATATTGGCTCGGAACGAGAAATCGGAGAGCCGAGTTCGAATTCCAGTTGAATTCATTGTATTCATTTACGAGAAAATACCCTTGGAAAAGCTATTAATCGGTCGCTTTTATCTCCGGCTATGGATTAAATAGCAAGCAGTCTACTGCAGAAAGTTATGGCAACATACAGTGGAAAAAATTCTGCTCAGTCACTCATATCTATTTCGAGACATGATCGCTCAAGCGTGTATCACGTTTGGCACTCAACTGACTGACTGATCTTCGGGGATGGATTCTCCATCGATTCTTGAACCTTTTCAACTTCACTTACTTAACTTATTTGAACTGAAAACGAGTTGAACCCAGAAAAACTAACTTCCAGACCTATTTTCTGTCTCTTTTTCCAAGTCTTTTACATAAATTCAAAAGTACATCGTCAAATGTCATCTTCTATAGCCTTGATTCCTATCCATCTCTACTCCTTTCTTCGAGATCACCCTACTTTGTGTTTTCACTCACTGTGACCCCCCCCCCACACACACACCACACCACGCGCACAACTGGCGTTCCTGCCTAGCTTGGAGTGAAATTATTATATATAAAAAAGATACCCTGCCCTGTAAAATTGATTATGAATGGGCTATTTCTCTATTCTTGGTTCCGTTAATATGTTTGACGCAGAAGACTGCTTGGTTATGTTTAAGATACGACAAAGGAACTTTTGATAAAATCTTTCCTAGATTTTGATATGATGACACGATTTAGTAAATGACCCCGAAAAGTACCAAAGAGGACACACAAATTGTTGTACGGTACTTTGTGTCAAAAGAGATGTTTCTGTCTCATCAGAGATAGACAAATATTCAATTCCACACACACACACACACACACACACACACATATATATATATATATATAGTGAAATTATTTGTTTGAATCAGTGCTCATGTTTGACAGGGATGGTTTTCCGAAAAACCTCACTGAAATTCAAATACAGGATGAAAATTTATTTTTAATCGATACTCGTATTTGAATAGATATTCTGTTTTTAATCAATCAGTATATTTAGTTCTATCGGCCTGTTTATTTACGATAAATTTTGTTACGAAATTCCAATCCTGCCAAATGACACACATTTTCGTAACAAAATTTATCATAAATAATCAGGCCGGTAGAAATAAATATTTAAATATACTGTTTGATTAAAAACAGAATATGTACTCAAATACGAGTATCGAATATAATAATATTCAAACAAATAATTTCATCACGTCTGTTGCTAAACTATTTTGTTTATCTTCAGGATTTTCCTTAATATATATATATATATATATATATATATATATATATATAGAGAGAGAGAGAGAGAGAGAGAGAGAGTGAGAGAGAAAGAGAGCAAGACAGGGATAGATACATGCTTATGCACATATTATCCCCATATTAGCCCGTACACGTAATACACACACACACACACACACACACACACACACACACACACACACACACACACACACACACACAAACACAAACACACACATACACACACACATTAGGTTGTCATCTTCCTTTGTGTGAAGTTTTTGTTCAAGACGTAGATGATCATGGTCCTCCACATCTTTCTGTCCCTTGAGGCTCTTCATATATTTTGCATTTTTATTTATCTCAAATATCATTATGCTATCCATTTGTTTAAGTTCATCAAGTATGTTTTTTCGCCTCTCCCTCTTTTTCCTCCATCTGTTTTGTGTGTATCAGATTCTCCAAGCTCTCCTTCCTCATCAGGTTTTCCAGATATATCAACTGTCCCTTCCTGACATTATGTGTACTTTTCTTTTGTTCTTCCATTCTCTCCAAAACCTTGTCTGATTGTTTTATGGTATCCTCAGCATCCTTCTGTAGAACCATATTTTGGTTGCTTCAAGTTTTTCCTTCATCCTTGACGAGATTGTCCATCATCCACTGACATATTGAAGGACAGAAATCACGTAACTATCTCGTAATCTATTCGTTGTTTCCAACGAAATTTTTCTGTCTCTCAATACATACTTTTGGAATGTGTCCTTGGACATCCCGATACGCTTTCGGATCACTGTCTAACACGTACCTTCCTTTGTTAGAACACTTCCGAGGTATTTGAATTTCTACACATTTTTGATTTTTGCATTCCAGACTTATAACTGGTATATTGGTCTCCTCTTTTTGCTGAAGAGTATGTATTCAGTTTTTTGTTGTTGTTGTTGTTGTTGGTTGGTTGTTTGTTTTTATGGCATATCAACCTCAGCGGGTAATTTATTGCCAACTAAATTTTATTTATTTATTGCTGGTAATAGCTTTTTCTTTCAACAATTGATTGTTGTTTTTATATAAGTTTTGAGTCTAGTAATACATTTTTCTTTTCGAGTATCAAGATTCATTGGGATTTGTTTTTAAGGGCAGGGTCCCCAAGACCTACCCTGTTATTTAACCCATAACTGGAGGGAAGAGACGGGTTAATACCTTTCCCAAGGGTACCAGTGCTTAAGTGAATGCAGGGTATTCAAATGTTTTTTTGTGGGGGGTTGTAGATAATACTTAAATCTTTTTTCTTCCTTTCCTTCGCTAGAAAAAAAAAAGCCCTGAGCAATTCGCTTAGTAATTTCCAGCTATTTATATATGATCCCTGTTGCCTCGAAAAAGTGAAAATGAGTTACGACAATCGATCTCTCTGGAGAACATTTCACGATTGTCATAATTCATGTAGCATCTCGCGCATGCGTACCGTACAATGCATCACTTTTCGCGCCGTCATAACCTCACGGATTTTTCCTGCAAGACAAATCATTTGCATTCGTCCACACCAGTCCACGTTACTTTCAGCCATTAAACTCAGAAATTCGTTTTGCCTTCTACACAGCTGCCATGCATTTTTCTACTTACTCGACATCTCATTTTTCTTTTTCAACTTTTTACAAGAATAAAAACTAATGTAGAATATGGAGATTTTCCCCTGTCTCAAAAAAGATTTTAGTCGGCAAGGTTTCAAGCTAGATCAATTTGCCCTGTCTATATTAAGGTAAACGTGTTTTCTGTTGTCAATATGCCAGTAAGCCACAAATGGAACCCCACTTCTAGCAAACTAGCAATATAGCTCGGCGTTGCTCGGGGGTAATGAAAGCTTTAAAGCTAATTCATGGTCCTGAAGCTCAGACTCTTTGGACGTTGGCACGAAAGACTAAAAAGCAATAGTTGTTTCCAGTTAAAGCGAAACAGTAGACTGAAAGAAAAATGAATGGATGTAAGTCAAATTTTGATTTCCTGGTATCGATATCATATAAGTTTTTTTCGTCGTAAACTGAATTTTGAAGGCTAAATAAGTCCTCTGAGTAAATGGTATCATGGCTGAGACTAAGAACTACAATTATACCTACTTAGAGCCAAACCCGAAGCAAAAACTAAAATAAAAGGGCTGAAAAAATTACAGATATACAGGCAGATAAACAGACACACACACAAACATCTTGCCTTATATATATATATATTCTCGATTTTCTGCACTGTTGTAAGAACTTCAAGATTGAAACTTCTGAATATCGTTTCTTATGTCTTTGTCTATGAGTGCATCAAATTTGATTAAAATCGGTCTACTTCTTCTATAACCCGATTTTTTCGATTACCGATTTTCGATATTTATCTGGGGTACCTAAACACAAAACCTAGTTTAGAAAACTCGCAGACGCTTATAGTACCACTGGGTAAATTTTCAAGAATATCGGTTCAGTCGTTTTGAAGTCTATAGTTAACGGACACACACACAATGTTCCATTTATAAATAAGTTTAGATTTAAAACTTTACTATTCGCACAGAGATGATCACATGTCCAACTTCAATTTTTCTACAGCAATAAATATTCATATTCTTTGCTTTATGTCTATTATGACGTTGGTTATCATGGCTCTCCACAACTTCCTATTCTTTGTAGTTATCAAATTAGTATTTTGTTATTTCTTCTATATATTGTTCTGCCATCCATTTACTCAAGCTCGCTAGTTATGGTATGTGATAATTTTCTCTGTCCCATTTGCCTTCAATCTATCTTGTGTGTATCAAAATTTCCAAATCCTCTTTCCTCATTATATGTCCTAGAAAACTCAACATTCTCTTTCTGATATAAAGTTTGAGTAACTTGCTTGTTGTTGTTGCTGTTGTTGTTGTTGTTTTTCTTCGTCTTTTATGTGCCTTGTCCTTTCAGGGCGTAGGAGATCAAGGCCTTCCACGTCTCCCTCTCCCTGGTGGCTCTTAGCATGCTTTCTCCTGTAACATCACGCAACACCCGTTCTGTCATCCACCCTCAAATATGTTATCCGTTGTTTTCCTCTGTCTCTTTTTTTTTCTCTATCTGGCCAGTTAGTATCATGTTCTACGTTTGATTTAGAAAAGAGCAGCCCAAAACACCAAATACAGGTGGTAGATATTAAAATCAAGCACGTATAAAATTTAAATAGCTGAAGACGGAAAGTGCGACACAAAGATTCGAAGGCGAGTTGGCATGGCGAAATAAGCATTCCAGAAGTTGAGTAAAGTATCAAGAAACAGGAAATTATTCAATAGAAACAAAGAAGAGAGTACTGGATTGCTATGTGATGTCAGTTCTTCAATATGGCAGTGAATGCTGGACAATATCATCAAAGATGAAGGAAAAACTTGAAGCAACTGAAATGTGGTTCTGCAGAAGAATACTGGATATAAAGTGGGGGATCAATTCCATATTACAATCGATATAAAAACTGACCCCTTACTTTGTGGTAACAGCAGTTTCTATACATTTATATTCCTGAGATCCAAAAGCACAAGGAGGCATTCCAGAAGTTGAGTGAAGTATTAAGAAACAGGACAATTTTGCTAGAAACAAAGAAGATAGTACTGGATTGTTATGTGATTTCAGTTCTTCAACATGGCAGTGAATTCTGGAAAATAACATCGAAGACAAAGGAAAAACTTGAAACAACTGAAATGTGGTTCTACAGAAGGATACTGCGAATATTATGGATCGAAAATGTGAGCAATGATGAGGCTTTGGAAATGATGGAAACCAAAAAGAAATTTATACTGAGTATCAGGAAGAGACAGCTGAAGTTCCTGGAACATACAATGATGAAGGAGGGCTTAGAGAACCTGATACTAACAGGCCAGATACTGAGAAAAAGAGACCGGAAAAGCAGCGGATAACATATTTGAAAGACCTGTAACGTGGTGTAACAGGAGAAAGCGTGCTAAGTACCACGAAGGATAAGGAGATGTGGAAGACCATGAAAGGACAGGGCGCAGAGAAGAAGAATATATATGCCAACTGTTTATAAGAAAATATAATGGGGGTATAAAATGGGGGATCAATTCTATATTATAATCAATATATAAACTGATCTCTCATTTTTGGCCATACTAGTTTCTATAAATGTCTATTCTATATTTATGGGCTTGAGCTAGTGGATGACAGAACGCGGGTTGCGTGGTGTAACATGAGAAATCGTGCTAAGTGCCACCAGGGATAGGGAGACGTGGAGGATCATGATAGCCTACGTTCTGAAAGGATTGGGCACATAGAAGAAGAAGAAGAAGAAGAAGAAGAAGAAGAAGAAGAAGAAGAAGAAGATATTAGTGCTCCGGGTGTTTTGGGGAGCTAAAATGGAAGAAAAGATTCGTACAAGAAAGATTGAAGAAATGAAAAAAGTTGAACAGGATTCTATAAGATAGAAATTTGTCACGCAGCTCTCTTCACACCAGTGTTTCCATCCTTCTTTTAGCCATTCTACGACATACCCTGTAAGCTGTTTCTCATTTTCTTCCCTCTCCCCTTGCTCACCAGTAACATTAACTCCTTGCTTGGGGAAAACGATTGTAAAATCAAAAATTGGCTGGAGTAAAATTATATACTTAAACTTAACTATAACTGCTGATTATTTTTTGTTAGTATGTGTCTGGGTCACCATTTATGACTTTTTCCCGTTGATGTAGACATCGGACAATCCTTTTCTTTCCAATATATGGATAGTGAAAAATGAAGTTGAGGTACTGTCTGGTGAAAGATGTCTTGTGATTTACAAATATTCTGAACCCATATTCTGTGCGAGTTAATAGTACATACAAAAAGACTTGGTTATTATTTCCCTTTTTCCATACTGAACTCAATCGTAGTTTTATTGAGTGTAGTTTAGTTGTTTGTTTTACCAGCATATCTACACTATTGGGTCATTTAATGCTGAATAATTTGTTTCGTTTTTGTTTACTGCCTAATGATCTTTTGTGAGTCTATTGCTGTCGAGACGTAAGTAGAGGTGTTGGGATTTGATGTGTGATGGTTATATGCTCTCTTCTTTTGCAACTATATTTTGTTATATAATTTTATTGCTTTTAAAAATTCTAAAAGTCATTTGGGTCAGCTTTATTGAAGATGTTTTTCAGATTGTTTTCGTGATAGTATCGTAATCGTATTTGTTCAAGATCTATGCAGCTTTTTAGTATATGTTTCACTGTGTAGAGCTCCTGACATGGAATGCAAATTGGTGTCTCCTCACCTTTTACTAGGTGTGAATGGGTGACAGCGGTGTGGCCTTTTTGAAGTCTAGTCATTACTAGATCTTCTCTTGACATTTTTCTATTGAAAATTTTAACTTCTATCCATTCTTTGAGGATGAGTTTAATTTTGCAGAGTTAGTTATTTTTGCAGGAGTTCCACAACTCTTGCCATTTGGTTGTTATAAAGCTGTTTATTAGAGGTTTGTAATCTCTGTGGGGTACTTTTATAGCACTAATGTTGATGTGTAATGATCTTTTTGATGCTATGTCTATTTTTTTGTTTCTTCTGAGATCAATGTGGTTTGGAATCCCGTAGGTCTGAGTTCACATAGCTCAACAGCCTTTGCAAAGACTCCCTGTGTGTACAGGTTATTTTTATCTTTATTTCTAACGAAATTTTCAGGTTTCTTTGTACTTAGTTATTGGAAGGTAAATTTATTTTATTCCAGTGCACTTTTTGATTTCAATATTCCATTCCATTATCGTCCATTTCCTAGTTATTTAAACATCTGAACTTGACATTTCCGACGTTCCGATCTTGATATTTCGGCAATCATTACTTATGTCAAACATTCCCTCTAGGAGGTCCTGAAATTTGTCTTCCCCTTAATTGTTCTGATGAGTTTTCTTCTTTGCCGTAAGATTCTTCAACTGTACAGAAGAAAGTCTATCATTTACGGACATATTGGATGTTATAACATCCATTTACGTATCTCTTTAGGTAGATTATGCTCTGTATTCCATTCATTTTGCTTGCCTTTAGTAGGCCCTCTGAGTGTCCAAGCCCTATTTTCTAATAACCTGGAAATTCTAAATATCACTTTTATGGAACTAAATCACTTGAAATTTTTTTATTACAATAATAGCGTTTGATAAGCAGAAGCCTAGCAACGTTTCGTTTAAGGAATAACTGTTTCAGAGTGAGGAATAATTCATCAGCCATATGACTGTCAACTTGATCAGTTTTGTAAAATAAAACAAAGGCAATACAAGGCCTGGGAGAGATAGAAAAAATAAAATAATATGTTGTAGAGAGCCGTGATCGTCTGGGTCTGGAAAGAACATAAAAAGGAAATATTCAAATCAGTGATAAGGGTTCCATAATTCATCACCATCATGGCCGCGTAACATGAGCTTTTGTAAAATTATGGCACTAAAGTGACTTGGAGTAATTGTAAAAAAAAAAACTAAACAGCTGATGTTATAAAGAACTGTGATAGTCCAGGGCCAGTAAGCAGGTAAAACAAGCAAACATTGAAATCAGTGATAATGGTTGCAGCGTGGGGCAAAATTCATAACCCTCATAGCCGAGTAACATGAGGTTTTTTTAAAATTCTGGCACTACATTGACTGGGAGGGATTGTAAAAATAATAAAAAAAACAGCTGATGTTATAAAGAATTGTGATACTCCACGCCCAGTAAGCAGTTAAAACAAGCAAACATTGAAATCAGTGATAATTGTTGCAGCGTGGGGCATAATTCATCACCATCATAGCCGAGTAACATGATATTTTTTAAAAAATTCTGGCACTACATTGACTGGGAGGGATTGTAAAATAATAAAAAAAACAGCTGATATTATAAAGAATTGTGATAGTCCAGGCCCAGTAAGCAGGTAAAACAAGCAAACATTGAAATCAGTGATAATGGTTGCAGCGTGGGGCAAAATTCATAACCCTCATAGCCGAGTAACATGAGCTTTTTTTAAAATTCTGGCACTACATTGACTGGGAGGGATTGTAAAAATAATAAAAAAAACAGCTGATGTTATAAAGAATTGTGATAGTCCGCGTCCAGTAAGCAGGTAACACAAGGAAACATTAAAATCAGTGATAAGAGTTTCAGAGTGGAGAATAATCCATCATCTGTAATAGCCACGTACCTCGTGAGATTTTGTAAAATAATAGCAGACCAGGGATTAGAAGTGATAGTGAAAAGAAAAAAATAGTTAATGTCGTGGAGGACCATGACTATCTGTTTCCTGACAGCAGATAAATAAAAGAAATATTTTTTTATGTGAAAAGGGTTGCAGTGACCGAAACAATTTATCAGTCACATAGCCGCGGGTCCTGGGCATGACGGTAAACTTCATCCAGCAGCAAGGCCACAGAATTTGGAGGTTGTGAGGAGCATGGAACCATCTCTTAATTGCTGTTGTTCCCAGGGCCACCCTGACCCGGAGTGGTAGTATTTGTTAGGGTCCCAGCTATGGGCAAATAGTTAACCCCAAAACTTGGGTCAAGACACTATGAAAATATAAAAATAGACTTTTATAGATATATATACACATAAAAATAGACTTTTATAGAAATATATACATAAAAATAAACTTTTATAGAAAAATATACATTTTTGAAGGAAAAATATTACCAACAATACTTTTTTGAAAGAGATAATTATTACCATAACACATTTTTGAAGGAAAGAAAATCTTAGCAAAACAATTTTGAATACAAAACTAGAAGACATTTTCAGTTTTCTAAAATAAATAAGAATAAAGACAAAAATTTCATTAAATTCTGAGTAACTCAACCTTCTTATTATAACCAAATATTAAAAAATTACCTTAAAACCCCACCTTTTGGTATTAAGTAACCCATAGAGTTGTTGATATGCCGTTAAAACTCAACCATCCAACCACATAGCCTGATGAGTTTTTATAAAATAATCGGAGTACAGGGAATGGAGCGGATTGTAAAAACATGTTGTGGAGAGCCGTGATCGTCCGCGTGAGAAAAGCATATAAAAATAAAGAAATGCTAATATATGTAAACTAGTAACTATTTTCTCTGCTTCGAATTTATATATTTCTATTGTGTATGCTGTCTGACTCGATTTCTCTCTCACCTGTGTATTAAGTCACACACCGCCAAACGCAATAATCGGAGGCATTTAAAACCTTAAACTTTGGCCGGTAGAAACGCTCCAACCTTAATTACTCTACTAAATCTTGCTTACCGAGTCATCGGTCATAATTTCTGGCTGCGTCTCCGTGTCCTCGTCTGTTTCTGTCTCAGCTAACCCCGTCTTTTCTTTATCTCTCATTAATTTATCGCCTACCGTCCCAAGAAATAAACACCCGCCGAAGATAAACTATTTCCTCCGGCTTAAAATAACAATTCAGTTATCTTAAATACTGGTGCCAGTAACGACTAAGTGATAAATGAGCGTTGTTAAATTGGGTGTCGCCAGTCGTAAATCGTCGCGACATGATGCTAGAAAAGTTTGCTGTGCGGTTAAACCGTTCTCTCCTCCCTACGCCAATTACAGTTTAGTTGTCATAGTGTAAAACAGGTAAGGCTAATCGAATCCTTAAACTCATATTATTAAAACGGGGTAATTCTCTGTCTGTCATACACTATCCACATTATATTTTATTTTATAAACGCATTGGAGTTCCTAATTAGATATTTATGCTGATGGCACAAAACATCTACTCCGGTCTTCGAAGCAAATCAGACAGAGCTGGCAAAGTAAACCTGGAAATCGTCCTTGAAAAGGACTTCCAATCAGTGGTTAACTAGAGCAAGACATGGCCTGTAAATTTTAACGAACCTAAAACAAAATTGTTATCATTTAATTACAACGGAGAAATTTTTTAATGCCTACATTCTGTCTTCTTGGTTTTAGGTTATCTATTGACAGAAATGGGCGTTGTGGATGTGCGTTGTGAAGCAGTGGATATCGACTCGGAACGACAAGTCGGGGGACCCGAGTTCGAAATCCAGTTGAATTCTTTGCATTCACGTACGCGCAAACACTCTTCTGAAAGGTATTACTCCGTCTCTTCCTTCCAGTTATAGGAGAAATAAAAGGACAAATTGGGTTCTATAACCAGTCTACCGCAGAAAGCAATGGCAACCTACTGCGGGAATAATCTTTTGCCCAGTCAGTCATGTCTGTTTCGAGACATGATCACCCAAAGCGTGTATTACGTATGGCACTTAACTGACTGACTGAAGATCATAGTCAGAAAGATAAGTATTTCTGTTTTAGTTCTTTTTCTCACCGACTTGGCGACGCTTCCCTCTGTGTTTTCTACAAATATTTCCACGGAAATAGTTTTGATGTGTGTCCCATTTTATATCTCTCTTATCTTTAGCTGTCCACTTTTATCCAAATATACAACTACATCTCTTCAGCATGTGAGTCTCTACATCATCTCTACTAGCATACACTACCAGACAGGACAATTTAAATTTCATATGTATTAATCAGTTTTTTCGTTGTTTCAAAGTAAAATTTCCTATTGCATTCATTCTGCGTAGCTTTTGAAATATTTAGGTATTTTAACGCTAATGGTAATATCAGCCATTTTCTTATAAGGAAACATTTTTGTCTGCCTTTAGCATGTCTGATACTAAGCTTTAGAAAAGCAACACAATCAACCTACCGACATACTAGAATGGCTTTTCCGAATCATTTGCTAGGCCTACTGCAAGGATCTTTTATTCATTGTGACGTGCCAGAATTTTCTTTCTCGCCAGGATCTATCTTGCACATTTACAAGCCTACCATTAATAACTGATGACATATCTGGCTTGGTGCTTGAGTTTCACATCTCCAGATGATTGACATAATCCTCAGAAAGAACTGCAATATAATAGAGCCTGATCTGACATCTCGACTTCAATCACTTTCTAACCGACGTGACATGGCTTCCCAAATACACATCAGTCAGTCAGTCAAGTGCCATACGTGATAAACGCTTTGGGCGATCATGTCTCGAAAGAGACATGACTGACATGGCAGAAGATTATCCAGCAGTAGGTTGTCATTGATAGTAGGCTGTTATTGCTTTCTGCGGTAGACTGGTTGCCAGCCAAGGCTATAGAACCCAATCTCTCCTGTTATTTGAATCATAGCTAGAGGAGGGAGATATGTATTATATTATTATGTAGTAATTAGTGGGATCAGTTTATTACTTCATAACAATATAAAATAGATCCCCCACTATGTCCAATAGAAGCTTTACTTATATTTCCAACTATTATCCTCAGTCAGTCAGTCAGTTAAGTGCCATACGTGATACACGCTTTGGGCGATCATGTCTCGAAAAAGACATGACTGACTGGGCTGAAGATTATCCTGCAGTAAGCTGCCATTGCTTTTTGTGGGAGATTGGTTGCCAACCTAACCTGTCTTATTATTTCACCCATAACTGAAGGGAAGAGACGAATTTCCCAAGGTTATTTGTGCGTAAGTGAATGCAAGGAATTCAACTGGAATTCGAACTCGGCTCCCCGATTTGTCTTTCCGAGTCAATATCCACTGCACCACAACGCACATCCAAATACAAATAATGTTCCTAAATATAGAACCATATCTCTGCAGCATGCGAGTAGCGCCTTCTTCATCTCCGAAGAAGATGCCCAGCATTCATTACCATAAAAGACAATCGAAATTTCATAACTGTTTCGTCTTTTTAATGTTCTGATGTAAAATTTCCTATTTCTCAAACACTGTGCCTAGCTTTTGGAAAGGCCTGTTCGTATATTCTAATGCTAATGTTAATATCTACCATTTTCTTATAAGGATGCCTTTTTTTACCACCAATATGGTTGATGCTAAATTCCAGGTAAGTGGCACAATCCACCTAACGACACACTAGAATGACTATGTCGAATCATTTACTGCGCCTACTGCAAGGAACCTTTGGTTTATTATGCCGCACCAGAAAGTTTTTTTCTCGCCTCGATCAATCTGGCATATTCAACACATTTACCACCCGTCTGTACATTAAATATTGATGCCATATCTAGGTTGGTGTTCCTGTTGCACATAGATTATTGAGAAAATCCCTACAAAAGATCTGCAAGATACTAGATACCAGGCATATCGATTTCATTTATTTTTATCCGGACATGAAATGTCTTCCCAAATACAAATAATTTCATAGCAAACGTTCTGTTGAGGCTTATGCTCTGGTGTACCAACAACATTAAAGCGTAACACTAGATTGAAAGTTAGGTATCGCTGTTTTACTGTTGAATTAGTTAAATTTAACTACCACTACTAGTGTAAAAATTACTTTTCTTGCACATCCCAACTGTATTTCCTTGTTAATTCTTGCTTCCTTGACAGCTACAATGTACAAAATATTTAAAGGCAACGTCAATCGACATCTTCCGTTTTTTTTTTTTTAACCTTTTTCTTCTTTTCCTCAAACATCCCTATTCTCAGTTTTCTCTTTTTACTTTCACTCACAGTAACATCCACCTTTCTAATACATTATTGCTTTGCCTGGATTGAAATGATTAAAAATTTAATTGTACATCTGTGTATTTTTGTGACTGTCTTACATAAATTATAAAATCAATTTCTCACATTTAAACTGGAGCAAATCTGACAGAGCCTGGTAAAGAAAACCTGGCCACCGTCCTTGAAAAAAGGATTTTCAATCAGTGGTTAACTAGGGTAAGACCTGGCCAGTAAATTTTAACGAGCCAAAACAAAACTGTTATTTAATTGCAACAGAGAAACATTCAACTGCCTACATTCTGTCTTCTTGGTTTGACGTCGAACAAATTGCTATATGAACTGCAAGGATTTGGTGGTTTCGGATAACCTTTCTCATCATAATACATCTTGCACATTTAAAAACATTTCTTAGTTTGAAACAATTAAAAAAAATTAATTGTATATCTGTGCTTTTTCATGCTGGCCCTATTTAATTATTAAACATGGGATATTAGAATGAAATCACTTTCTGATAATCTAACTGGAGTGAGCAATCTATTTAATCTAAACTTATTTATAAATGGAACTTTGTCTGTGTGTGTGTCTCCGTTACCTATAGACTCCGAAACGGCTGAACCGATTTTCTTAAAAATTTACACAGTTGTACTATAAGCGTCTGCGACTGTTCTTAGCTCGGGTTTGTGTCGAGGTACCCCAGATAAATATCGAAAATCGATATTCGAAAAAATCAGGTTATAGAAGGAGTGGTCCGATTTTAATCAAATTTGATACACTGATAGACAAAGACATAAGAAACGATATTCAGAAATTTCAAAGTTGCATTTCTTACAATAGTGCAAAAAATCGATAATATATATATATATATATATAAAGCAAGATGTTTGTGTGTGCCTGTTTATCTGTCTGTATGTCTTTTATACAAATCCACAGTTTTTATCCGATTCTCACCAAAATTCACACAAATATTCTTCAGGCTGAGTCTGAGCTCCAGGACCTTGGATTAGTTTTAAAGCTTTCATTACACCAGAACAACGCCGGGCTATACTGCTAGTAATTTCATAAAGAAAAGAAGAGTATATTTTTCAGCATAAAAATTCTGTATAATTTTAAGATTTTATTTTATAATTTTCAAATTTTTATTCTTATTCTTAGTATAAATATTTACTGATATATGTCTTAATAACTTACAACTTCCGGGGGAATATGGGGGGGGGATCACATTCGTTTCTCTGGTGTATTTTCCCGTGCGTGAATAGAACGAAACAGTTATATTAATGATTCGATTATTGTCTGAGTAATGTTATTTCTGCAAAACATTTAATCAAAATCTTAGAAAATCTAATATTTAACAATAAATCCTTTTCAGCGTATTTATTTTATCAAAGCCAAACTTTATAATGTTATAAATACGTTGCTTAACTTTAGTAATCTTACGAGAATCGTTGTTTCAATGTGGGCTTACCGACATACCACGCGGATATCGAAATTTTGATCGCCTGCTATTCCCAAACGTTCACCCATCTAGATACTGAACAGACTCGACGTTGCTTCGACTTGGTAATCGTACGAGAATCGTTGATTCAGTGTTGTTTTACCGACATACTTTAGTGTCATCGAAATTGGGAGCACTTGGTATTCGCCCAAATGTTCACCCATCTAGATACTGACCGGACTCGACGTTGCTTAACGATAAACTTAGTTCACATCCTCGAACATCCAGTCGTACACCATCTGGTATTCGTAAACGGTTACTCATCTATGTACTGACCGAGTTCAAAGTTTCTTAACTTCGGTGATCTTACAAATAAAACGGTGTTTCAATGTGATATGATCGCAGTACACACCAACCGTACTTCCAAGTTGATATTCCCAAGCGGTCACTCATCTAGATATTGACGGGGTTTGACGTTACTTAATTTAGGTAACCGTACGAGAGCTGCTGTTTCAGTGTTGCTATGGCTGCAAAAATATACAGCTCTGATATCCAAAGTTACTGCTGCTGGTATTTGCATGTGGTCTTCCACGCCACTCTACATCCATGTTTACTGCTAGAGAATTTATATTCGGTCTAAACTCTTGACACTGACCTTGCTTGACTTTCATTACTGGCCGGGCTCGAGGTTGCTTACTGTCATAATGGTATCACCTATTCAACGTATTGAACTATTCCTACAACGAGATATACACCCGCCTCACTAGAAGAGAGCTCAGAGCAGCTCAGCAGAGAGCTATAGGCCGAGATAGCCACGACTGCTACCGTACGACCATTGCGAGTCCCAGTTCTAATATTACGACCTAATCCGTATTTATCGTTCTACTAATAGAGTTCTAAGTATTTGTATTTTGCTGTGTTTAATATATATCGTTATTTCCTATTTTGGTTGTTGTCTTATTTTCTTGCTGGACTTCTTAACCGGGTCAATGACACTTACCTTAGGTGATCGTACAAGAAACGGTGTTTTAATATGATTTAACATTAAGAAACACCACCTGTACATCTTTAACGCACATCACCTGTTACTCTCTAGCACACACCCTTTTAAGTATTGACAGGACTCGACGTATGAGAACAGGTATTTCAACATAATATTTCTATATGACATATAGCCAGAGCATTCAAATTTCCAGTACTATTATTTCCAAGCGGTCACTCATCTAGATCCAGGCTGGGTTCGAGGTTGCTTAAATTCGGATATCGAACAAGAATCAGTATTGTAATTGATTCCGACCTGGTAAGATAGTCACTTTCTCACCGGCGAAATGTGGTTTCCCTGTGTCTCTTTTACAAGTACTTTCACGGCTTCTGCTCCGATGAGCTTAGCTCTCTCTCGTTTCCCCATACATGAATTTGCTCGAACCACAAGATTAGCACCTAGGTCCAACACTTTTAATGTGAAACCAATAAAATGTAAACACAAATTTCACTCCATCAGCTTCTTTTCTCGCACTTCCCGCCTGTGGAGTCCCTTCCGTTTACTTGCTTCCCCGACAGATACAATTTCCAGGAGTTTAAGTGTAAAGTCAATAGTCATCTCCTATCTTGCTAACTTGCTTTCTCTCTCTCATGCTCCTTTCTCCGTCTACTCCACTCTCAGTATCTTAACCATTCTCTTACCCACTTCCTGACACGCCCTCTGTAACCTGTCATTCTTTCTCATAACCTTCCTCCTATGTAACCCCCTGCGCACCAGTGGAAATAGACTGCCTTGCTTGGGGCGATATGATTATAAAAAATATTCTGTTTGACTGTAAGACATAACATCCGGGCATGAACAAAATTTACAACATCTAGTATTTCCATGCGATTACCCATTTAGGTCCAGACTGGGAAAGACTTTGCTTAACTTCGGTGATTGAACGAAAACCCGTGTTTCAATGTGCTATGGCTGTAAAATATATCATCAGGCATCAAAGATTAAAGCTGCATGTATTCACATGGGATCAGCCACCTAGGTTATGACCTGGTCCGTGGAGGCTTGACTTCCGTCATCTTACGAGAACCGGGGTTTGAAATTTGGATTTATAAACATCGAAGCTGACAACACCCGGTATTAACAAACGTTCACCATATACATACTTTGTTTAACTTTGTTGTTTAATTTCGGTGAACGTGAGAGAACCGGTGTTTTAACGCGATACGACGGTAAGACACAGCACTCCTACATCCAAGCTTACTGCTCTGGTATTCTCGTGCGGTGTCCCCTCTTGTTACTGCCCAGGATCACATTTGATTAACTTCATTGATCGTACGAGAACCGGTGTATTCAACCTGATATGGCCGTAAGTAAAAAGCATTGGTATCATGGAATATTTTGTTCTTATTGCATTTAGTGACATATTCGATTTTTGTCTGTGTAATGTTATTTCTGCAAAACTTTTAATCAAAATTTCAGAAAATCTAATATTTAACTAAAAATCTTTTTAAACGTATTTATTTTATCAAAGTCAAACTTTATAATGTTATAAATACGACGACGGGTAAATTGAATATTTTGTTATCAACTTCCTTCTAATCAGAGCTGTTATGTTTGTCAGCAAGAGACGAGAAAAGCGAATTGCTGATGTCAGAATAAAACAACTACTTTTTTTTTTAACCAAGAACATTAAAGCAGAAAGGTGCAATTCGAAAAATTCTCTGTCCGCAGCTGTAATTCCAAATACCATAATTAAGTCTCGCAAGTTTGACATCCGAAAAAAGCCGAGAGAAAAATCAGAAGACATTAAAAAAAGAAAATAAAAAAGGCAAAAAAACAGAAAAAAAAAACAAAAAAAAAACATATCCACAACTCACAAACGCCAACAACCTTCTTCAGCCTCAAATAGTCAAGTATTTATCAACCGTTGTGGGTAAGAAAAACTGTAATTGCATGAGATTGGTAAGGAAATCCAAACATGTCTCGAGGCTTAATAAAGTAGACCCATATTTGAATTTAATTTTATTTTAGGACAAATGATTTTTTTGTTTTAGGGATATGACTTAAATTGTTTATTTTTTCTTCGTCGCGTTCTTCGTCCATTCTCTTGCTTTATAGCTCTCTACATCGAATGGCTCTTGAGACTTGTATACGATGAACATTATTTTAAAAACAGAAACATCTGCTGTAGAATAGAAATACTATTGTAGTGAATGCTAGACGTTTCTACAGAGGTGAAGAAGAGGCTTGAAGCAACACAGGTGTGTTTGTCTCGAAGATATTTTAAAGAAAATTTGAATAAGAGGTGTATGTATAGTTAAGATCAAAAACAGACGGTTAAGATTTATAGGGTTAAATAGTAAATAAAAAGAATTGAGAATAGAAAACCCACTTGAATGAGGTGCAGAGTGAAGCGGCGAGAAAACTACTCATTTAATTTGTATGAATAGATATCAGATCGAGAACAAAAAAAATAGTAAAACGATGTTTAGAGAGCCAAGATATAAAAAAGGTTTTGAAAGGCATTATTTTCTTTGTCCATTCTCAGTTAAAAAGATGTTATCTATGGCCGGATGTATCTGTCAATCACCTTCTGACTATTAATAATTTTCAAGCCGGTTGTCACTTTTGTGATTTTTTTTTCTTTTTTTTTTAGCGCTTGCTGACATAATTCACGGCCGGATATATTTGTCAACAACCCTTGTCTTTTGTTTGACCACACCCAAGGCAGGATGTACCTCTCATTCAACTCTGCAGTTTTAGGTAATATATTACAGGCTGAAAGTATAGTACGGATTGAATCATCCAGTGTAGTGTTATGTCTATGATAAATCAATATTAGATAATTCGAAATTATAGAAAACAACAATAGAACTCATGAATATGCGTAGTTAAAACTTTAGATACATTTTATTCTTCTTCTTCTCCTTCTTCTTCTGCTTCTTCTTTTTCTTCTTCTTCTATGTGCCCTGTTCTTTCAGGACGTAGGCGATCACAGCTTTCCACGTCTCCCTATTCCTGGTGGCTATTCGCACGTCTTCTCCTGTTACATCATGCAACCCTCGTTCCGTCATCCACTTGATTAAGGTCCTTCAAATATGTTATCCGCTGCTTTCCCGTGTCTTTTTGTCCTTCTATTTGGCCTGTTAGTATCAGGTTCTCCAAGCCCTCCTTCTTCATTGCATGTCACAGGAACTTCAGCTGTCTCTTCCTGATGCTCAGTATTAATTTTCCTTTTCGTTTCCATCATTTTCAAAGTCTCATCATTGCTCACGTGCTCAATCCATGATATTCTCAGCATCCTTCTGTAGAACCACATTTCAATTGCTTCAAGTTTTTCCTTCATCTTTGATGATATTGTCCAGCATTCACTGCCATATTGAAGAACTGACATCACACAGCAATCCAGTACCGTCTTCTTTGTTTCTAGTGAAAGTTTCCTGTCTCTTAATACTGCAGATCCACATTTGGGCTGCTCCATGCCTTTCCTTCATCTTTGATGATATTGTCCAGCATTCACTGCCATATTGAAGAACTGACATCACATAGCAATCCAGTAATCAATTCTTTGTTTCTAGCAAAATCTTCCTGTGTCTTAATAAATTACTAAAATTCTGGAATGCTTCCTTCGCCATGCCTTTTCGGTCTCGCATCTCTGTGTCAGACGACCCAATTTAGAAGCGTATACTGAGAGACTGTATATTTTTAACGTTTCGATGTAATCTGTAGCTGGTATTTACTCTATTTCCAACAAATTCTTTTCTATACAAGACTTTTCTTTAAGCAGTTTTCAATTTTGAAATTCAATTTTTTTTTATAAAAGCACGAACCTTCTAGACGTGATATTTGACTGATTTTTTTTACTGTATTCTATATCTATATATCTAAAAATATTTACATTATTTGTATTATTCAGACTGTCGTCATCATCTTTGTTGCCACATTCACGACGCTTGAGCCATTCTACGTTCCAACCTTCTTCAGGTGCTTCGAATTTCAAACATTTTATTTCGTTCAACGGGTAAATTGTTCTAGTTCATGGGTCATGCCTCTTCCCGATAGTATCAGTTTTCTTTTTTTAACTCAACTCTTTAAAATTTGTGTTCACCTCTGATGTAGTCAGATATTGAACTCACAGAATTAGTTGGATCCAGGGAACTTGACCTTAAAGTCTGTGAATTCAATACTTAGAACTTAGAACTTAGAACTAGAATAATAAACATATAAACTAGAATAATAAACATATTTCCAAAATAATGGCATGACTTTAGCTAGAT
Source organism: Ascarosepion bandense (assembly GCA_037127315.1). NCBI lineage: Eukaryota > Metazoa > Mollusca > Cephalopoda > Sepiida > Sepiidae > Ascarosepion > Ascarosepion bandense. The sequence continues at coordinate 2,160,280 of JBBBDQ010000648.1, read as the reverse complement.
AATGATTGTTGACACTTATGTCTTATAATGTGAAAGATATTTCTGTGAGATCAGTCTTGATCGACTTCAGCCAGTTTCTGACCGACGTAAGGTTGTCTCTCGTTGTATTTCTTATAAATACCTTTTTTATTGTAATTTTCAGGATGAGCTATTCGATATGATACCTAGAATTTATGAATGAAGCGCAGCACTAGATTGGCGGTTAGGTCTCACATTTTACCGTTAAGCTGAGTAGATCTAGTCGAAATTTATATGCTAATAGTTTCTTTTCTTGCATTTGTCGTTTGTGAGATCCTTTTCGCTGCTCCATGCCTTCCAGACAAATTTAATCTGGAAAAAATTAGATGTGATGACAATCATTAACAACTGTCATCCAGATTACTCTTCTCTCTTCTAGGTCATTGATAGTACTTTCCTTTTTAATTCCTCTAAATGAAGTACTATCTTGTGTCTTAGTAGCTTTATTGCTTTGCATGAAGTGAACCCGATTAAAAAAATCGGATGTTTCGGCAATGCTCTGTATTACGGTTTTATTTTGGCTGGGTTTACAATTTCGGGTTTCTCTATACAATACACTTTAAGGCTTGTTTTGGATTTTGTTAGGATACTTCCTCGTTTCATTTACTGAAAACAATGGAAAGACGTAGAAATTGGGTTTTTTTTTTTTGCTATTACTTTTTTTTTGTTCATTATGTTTATTTTCTCTCGCTTCCATTATTACCCCTGTGATGTGCGTTGTAGATATCGGCTTGAAACGAGAATTCCAGTTGAATTCGTTGTGTTCGATTACACACAAATACCATTAGCAAAGGTATAAGTCGATCTCTTCTCTCTCCAGCTATGGATTAAATAGCAGGACAGTTTGAGTTTTATAGCTTTAGTTGACAACTAGTCCACCGAAGAAAGTAATGGCAACCAACTGCGGAAGAATCTTCTGCTTAGTCAGTCATGTCTTTTACGAGACATGATCACCCAAGTGTGTATTATGTATGGCAATTAACTGTCACTCCCGCACATATGCAAACACACATATGTATGGTGATTTCTAAGCATAGCTTCGATGTGGCAAAAAGCCAAAATTAAGGTGCACAAGTGATAATCAAACTCACTATCTAGTTGTTATCTAACCGCTACACCACATCAAGTTGCCACAGTGATTTTCTAAGTGTAGCTTAAATGTGGCCCAAAGCCGAAATTTTTTTTTTGTAGGATTGTTGTTTTTATTTTGTATTATACTAACTTCGAATCATTAATTACGGTGAAAGCTTACGGTCAATACCTAGAAGTTAATCAATGTCGAACCTTATCAGTATCTAGATAGACGACAGCTTAGGAACATTAAGTACTGTACTTGGATGTGTGTATCGGGTTTAATATGGACACCTCATGTTAAAATATGGGATGTGCGTTGTGATGCAGTAGATATCGCCTCGGAAATGCAAAACGGAGAGCCGCGTTCGAATTCCTGTTGAATTTTCTGCATTCACTTTAGCTCAAATACCTTTGGGAAAGGTTTTCGTCTCTCTCTCTCTCTCTCTCTCTCTCTCTCTCTCTCATCAAGCTATGGGTTAAATAGCAGGACAGATTGACTTGGACTACCACAAAAAGTAATGGCGACGTACTGCGGGAAAATTTTCTGCCCAGTCAGTCAAGTCTCTTGAGACGTGATCGCTCAAAAGTGTATCAAATATGGCACTTAACTGACTGACCGGCATGTTTAAACAGCGATCCCCTTGCGATCAAGGATGTTAAACAAATTCGAGCCCAGTCGCTACCTAAACTGCACCCTAGAAATACCAAGTACAGTACTCTTGATTATGTACTTCATGTGGAATATGGACACATCAGGATGAAACAATGCTTTTCGTACGATCACCGAGGTTTTCTTTTATAATCGTTTCACCCCGAGCAAGTCATTTCACTGCCACTATTGCGCAAGGGGTTACATAGAGGGGAAAGTGGTGAGAAAGGATGGTTAGATATAGGATATGTCAGAAGGAGGGTGATAGACGGGTAAGGATATCGAGAATGAGGGTTGGGTAGATGGTGAGAGTGTTGGGAGAATAGATGCAAGTTAGTGTGATAGGAGGTGTCTATTGACCTTACATTTAAACTCCTTGAGATTGTAGCTGTCGGAAAAGCAGACATGTGGAAGGGAATTCCACGGGCAGGAAGAGCGAGAAAAGAAGCTGTTGGAGTAGAAATTACGGTTACATCTTATCTATTTCACTGTAAAAGGGTGGGACCTATTTGCTAATCTAGTATCTCATGTAAATTCGTACCTAGGCGGCACCAATGATCTAAGTTCATCGGAGCAGAAGCCGTGAAAGTATTTATAGAAGAGGCACAGGGAAGTCACGTCACGCCGGTGTGAGAGTGGTTGCAGCCGGTCTGCCAAGTCAGTATCGATCACGTTACAGATTCTCCGTTGACATCGTTTAGCCTTGATTGACCACTTGAAAATACCAATTACTGTACTCTTAGTGGTTAGTGTCAAATATGGACACTTGATATGATTCAAGTTTCCCTACGATTTTCGGATTTATGTAGCGTTGCGTTTGGTCAGTGTCTAGATGGATTGGGAATGACAAGTATTCTACTCTTGGATACCTGGTTGGTGTGGTATATAAACTACTTATATTTCTTCCCGTACGATGAACGATGTTAAGCAACATCGAGCCTGGGCAGTACTTAGAGGTGTGACCGATTCGGAATATCAAATATAGTATACTTGCATGAGAGGTTGGTGTGGAATATTGGCTGATAAAACAACGCTTCCCGTAATTTCACTTAGGTTAACCCTCTAGGGGCATTCGTATCATATTTGATACAGTATGAAAACAAGCCTTGAAAGAAATATTTTCCTGAAAAATTTTTTAAGAGAAATATTTTATAAATTTCAAATGAAAGCAGTACTGACTGCTCAGTCAATGAATACCAAATGTTTCCTTATAGGGAAATACCAAATGTTTCCTTATAGGGAAATACTGTATCAAATATGATACGAATGGCCCTAGAGGGTTAAGAAAAACCGAACCTTGTTAATACGTACATTGGTTGACCGCTTGGGAATACTAAATACTTTAATGTGCGGGTGATGTAGAATATAGATACCTCATAGGTTTCCATACGATCATAAAAGTAAAGAAACATCTATCATGTTCAGTATTCAGTTGGTTGGCCGCTTCGAAATATCTGTACTCTTTGACGTTGATTATGGCTAAGTCATATTGAAACAATGGTTCCGCTTTTTTATGGGAAACCAAGTATTTCTTCACTGAGTCTACCGGAAATATTTTTCCAATTAATTCGAAGGTTTCAACTACACCTTGCATGTTTAATGTGCCATAGTTTTGAAAGATTTCCATTTCAAGATCCACTGACCAAGATCTTCAACGATATATTAAAATCTGCGGAGTCTGACATATTTGTCTATATTTCTGAAATGAGGTGGTATTTACAGTATTTACATTATTCGGACTATTGTCCTCATCTTTGTTGCCATTTGTACGACGTTTAATAACAGATCATTCTATTTGTCTATATTTCTGAGATGAGGTAGTATTTACAGTATTTACATTATTCGGACTATTGTTCTCATCTTTGTTGCCATTAGTACGACGTTTAATAATAGATCATTCTATTTGTCTATATTTCTGAGATGAGGTAGTAATTACAATATTTACATTATTCGAACTTTTGGTCTTATCTTTGTTGTCATTTGTACTCTCTCTCTCGATATCTATTCTAAGCCCCGCTCCGTCAACCATCTGATCAGACCTAATAAGTAGTTCTCGCGCTGCTATCCCCTGTCTCTTCTATTTATTCGACCTGTGAGTATTAAGTTCTCCAGGCCCTCTTTCCTCATTACGTGTCCCAGGAACCTCATTTGTCTGTTCCTGATATTTATTATTTGTTTTCTTTTCGTTTGCACACGTGCTCTGTCTATGGTATCCTCAGCATTGGTGTAGATAGATCTATCTATCGCCCGGTTCACACTCAACCCACGTCTATTGAATAGGTTAAGAGGCTCATCCCTTGTTCCCTATTTAGGATGTGGTTTCCGGTTTTCTCTTTTCCAATCTTTTCACTATTACGTAGCCCCCTGCACATTAGTGGCGTTACCGCCTTGGTCGGGGTGATACGATTAAAAAAAAAAGATTCTTCTGTAAAACCACATTTCTGCTGCTTCAAGCCGCTTCTTCATCTTTGATGAAATCGTCCAGCATTCACTTTCATACAGAAGAACAGATATCACATAGCAATCCAGCACTCTTTTCTTTGTTTCTAATGAGATTTTCCTGTCTTTCAGTATTCTGGTTAGCTTCTGAAATGCGTCTTTGACGATGCCAATTCTTTTTTGGATGTTCTTGTTCTTTTCAATACACCTTTCTACACCTGTCTACTGTACAGGTAATCTCGAAGTGGTGCAATGGTTAGCAAGCGTGTCTCGCTAGAAAAATTACGACAGGACCTTGTACCATATCGAAAACAAAGTTAGAAAATCACCATTTGTGCACCTCGCTGTGGTTTAGTAGATAACAAGCTTGTCTCACTAGACCCATTACAACTATGTAGTGAGTTAGATCCTCACTGGGCGCCCCCATACTTTCGGCCTTTTGCCACATCTAAGTAGAGCTTAAATAATTATCAACTGTCTTCTGTATAAGATCATTTTCTAGTAAAAATATATTCCAAAAAATTAAACGATCTTCAGTCAAGGACGATGGCAGGTTTAGGGTTAGGGTTGGCATGTGTGGAAACTCACAAACACATGACATGAGGGCATGATAACGCGCTCAACTCTCCGAGTTGCCTGTACCTTAAGTCGGGGTGGCTTTGACAGCGCAGAACATATCTGGGCCAACTTGCCAATAATTAAGAATCGTGTAAAGGCAATTCTACTTAATCTCCAAAAATCTCTATTCTTCTCGTTAGGATTCTGTCATGGTAAGAATCTGAGGAAAATAAGACCAAACAAACCTTGTTGGTTTTGTCCCTGAAGCAATTTGTGTTCACTTAACGCTAATGACTTTAGAAAAAGGGAACACTCATCAGTAAATGAAAATTCATTCGACTTAACTCGAAGCACGATACTTTTCAGAATCGAAAATATGTTGTTCCGTTTTAAAAAGAGATTACTGCTATATCTCGTTGAAACAGCAGTTCCCATGTGATCATCACAATTAAACAGAAAATAAGGATCTATTAAATACACCCAATGAAATTACTGTCATATGTAAACATTGCAAAATGTTCACCTTAGAATATACTTAACTAGCAATATAGCCCGGCGTTGCTCGGGTGTAATGAAAGCTTTAAAACTAATCCATGGTCTTGGAGCTCAGACTCAGCCTAAAGAATATTTGAAATAATAAAATAATTGCGACAATTTACCAATCGCACCTAATATATATATATATATATATATATACTAGCAGTATAGCCCGGCATTGCTCGGATGTAATGAAAGCTTGAAAACTAATCCATGGTCCTGGAGCACAGACTCTTTGGAAGTTGGCAAGAAAACTAAAAATCAATAGTTGTTTCTAGTTAAAACGAAACCGTAGACTGAAAGAAAAATCAATGGATGTAAGTTACATTTTGATTTCCTGGTATCGATATCAAATTTTCTGCACTATTGTAAGGACTGCAACCTTGAAACTTCTGAATATTGTTTCTTATGTCTTTGTCTATGAGTGTATCAAATTTGATTAAAATCGGACCAATCCTCCTATAACCAGAGATTTTTTCGAATATCGATTTTTGGTATTTATCGGGGGTACCTCGACACAAAACCTAGCTAAGAACACTCTCAGACGCTTATAGTACAACTGTGTAAATTTTCAAGAAAATCGTTTCAGCCGTTTCGGAGTCTATAGGTAACGGACACAGACACACAGTTCCATTTATAAATAAGTTTAGATTTAGATTTAGATATTATAAAAAATTGTTTTCAAAATAGTGTACAGACTAAAAGACCTACTTAATTTCAAGAGTGTAAAGGGCAACTCCAGACTTGCAATATCACGATTTCCAACATATTTTCTCACCGTGATTCTATTTTGTCGAAAGGTCTAATAAAATACAATAAATAATATAAATTTTACTATCATTATTACTGCTTGTGTTTCTGTCTCATGTTTTCTTTCATCGGCCTACTATATATATATATATATATATATATATATATATATATATATATGTGTGTGAGAGAGAGAGAAAGAGAGTGGCCAGCAGGAGTGATGACTTCTCACCCTCTGACTTTTTCTTGGTGTTGGTGAAAGGAGCATTTCCTCTAACAAACGTAGACATTGGCAAAGAGAATACAAAATGTTATGTCTTCAATGCCACATAAATTCCTGGTGGAATTGTAGTTATTAAAGAAATTAAAAGTATTTTAATATAGGGTTTTATTTTCCAATCATTTTATATGTATATATATCTATATATATATATATATATATGTATAGTCATCAGCAGAAAGATCCGTTTCGCTGCATCACAGCTCATCAGTACGGTGAGACAGCCGATTGCTTTTTAACCAGGATTCAAACCCGACCGAATGGCGTCAGTCGGCGATTCTACCTCTGAGCTACGGGCGCTCGGTAGAAGGAGGGAGACATTTTAGCGGGTATATTATCATTATACACGCTAAATAGCTGAGAGTGTTCTAATTCATTGCTGAATGAACCATGCGTAGATGTCAGAGTAGCTACTGTTTTTTCAAAGTCTACCATTCTTTCAGAGTGCTCAATACATAAAAGACACGCATACACATACACATCCATACACACAAACATATATATATATATAGTCATCTGCAGACAGACCTGCTACGCTGTATCACAGCTGATCAGTTCGATTAGACATCCGATTGCTTTTAGCCAGGATTGAAACACGATCGGATTGGCGTCAGTCGACGATTCTCTCTCTCTCTCTCTCTCTCTCTCTCTCTATATATATATATATATATATATATATATATATAGATAGATATAGATATTATATTACGAGGCGTTTTCATTATTTTGTCCAGCGTTATATATATATATATATATATATATATATATATATAACGCTGGACAAAATAATGAAAACGCCTCGTAATATAATATATATAATATTATAATAGGATTTTATTATTATTCCGGTAAAAAAAGTTAAGATCATTAAATTTTGAGTTTGAGTTTTGTTTAACGGCATATCAACCTTTCTGGGTTATTTAATGCCCCAAAAATGGGATTTTAAAGTATTTTTATAATGTTTGGTTATAGAGAAAAGGCTGACTCTGTAAGATTATCATGAAAACGTTTTTAATTTTTTATTCTTTTTTATTTTCGAAAACTGAAAATGTCTTCTAGTATTGTATTTAAAATGTTTTGCTGAGAATTTTTTCTTCTTCAAAAATGTGTTATGGTAATAAATTTTTTTCTTGAAAAATCTATTATTATCAAAAATGTATATATTTATATAAAAGTCTATTTTTATACTTTCATAGCGTTTTGACCCCAGTTTGGGGGTTAAATACTTACTCATACTTACTCATAGCTGGGACTCTAACAGGTGCTACCACTCCAGGTCAGAGTGAACCTGAGAACAACAGCAATTAAGAGGTGGTTCCATGCTTCTCACAACCTCCCAAATACAGGCCTTGCTGCCGGATGCAGTTTACCGTCATACCCAGGGGAGGAAGATTATTTGAAGAAAAAAATCAGTTGAGCGTACCAAATAAACCTCGTTCCCGAGATAAAAAGAAATCTAATCACCTTGGCACTTGCTTCTGTTAGAAAAGAATATCAAATGTGTTAGACATCTGAAGACATTTTGATATTTTTCAAGGTCAAACAAATTTCATCATATACCCTAAAAATAGATTTATATTACTGCATACCACTAGAAATTACCTAATCTGAGGAAAATCGATTTCACCCTGTTATTCCAGTGGGTCAAAAACAGACTGCATGGTGAAAGAAAGAAAATTAATTTTCTTTTTTTAATTAATTTTCACAAGGGTGTAATAGACACTGGTAAAGAAAAACTATTTATTTAGTAATAGCAGTTTAGGCCGGTTTCACTCGGGTAGTTTAAGGAATAATAAGAATAAAAAACAAATGATGAATTTACATAGCAAATAATAACACAACGTCCACCCTCGTCACTTTGATAGATATAGACTAGCAGTTTAGCCCGGTTTCACCCGGGTAGTTTTAGGAATAATAAGAATAAAAAACATATGATGAATTTACATAGAAAATATGTACACAACGTCCACCCACCTCACATTTTATAGATATAGATAACAATGTAGAATGTCTCTATTAGATTAACGGGGATAGGCAACGTATATAGATATAGATAATATAAAATTGGGATGTTCGATTCTATATTATAATCAATACATAAACTGATCCCTGACTTTGTGGGGTTGATAATATATATTTTTCTACCCTAATTTTGGCTTTCTAAAAAATTCCAAGGTGTCGTTAGCGTTCTAAAATTTTGATTTATATTTGAGTGCAACTCCCGTCGAGCTAGACGGCAAAATGCAGACGCTAAGTCGAATCTATCAACAAACAAATACTTAGACAATTTCCACCCTCGTCACTTTTATAGATATAGCGAATAACTGTAATGATAATAAAAGTCGATTCCCTACCGGGAAACCCTTGGCATTTATTGATTGAGCTAACAAGTCCAGTTACTGTTATCGCTCTTTCCATCATTGATGTGCATTTCCTTCCTTGAATTTTCTTTTAAGTAGTGCGAAAGATCTTCTGTCTTCAGCTTAGTTGTTTGTTTCACCATCATATCTACCCTTTTGGATTATTTAATGCTGAAGAATTTGTGTGGTTTTTGTTTACTGTTATTGATCTTTTGTGAGTCTATTGCTGTCGAGATATATGTATAGGTGCTGTGATTTGATATGTGATGGCTATATGCTATCTTCTTTTGCAACTATATTTTGTTATATAATTTTATTGCTTTTAAAAATTCTAAAAGGTCATTTGGGTCAGCTTTATTGAAGATATCTTTCAGATTGTTTTCTTGATAGTATCTTAATCGCATTTGTTCAAGATGTATGCAGCTTTTTAGCATATGTTTCACTGTGTAGAGCTCCTGATGTGGAATGCAGATTGGTGCCTCCTCATCTTTTAGTAGGTGTGAATGGGTCACAGCGGTGTGGCCTGTTTGAAGTCTAGTCATTACTACTTCTTCTCTTCTTGACTTTTTTCTTTTGGAAACTTTAACTTCTATCCATTCTTTGAGGATGCGTTTAATTATGTCTTTATTTTCTCTTCACGTTACAGGTTTAACCCATCTTAGTTGTTACCAATGTTGGTAGTTCTCAAGCGATATGTTTCCCTTTGTTTGGTCCAGTTCTTTTTGATTCTGTAGGTTCAATCAAAAAATTTCAAAAAAATATGATTTATGCCAAGACCCCAAGCTAATCTCGCTCAAAGCATTCTTTTCAAGATTGATCTTAGAAAGCGGTTTTATAAAACTAACAGTTTAGATATTTCTAAACGGGTTTGGCGCCATTGTCGATATCTACTTTAAAACCTCGATCTGACGAGTTTTCAGTTTCATGTTTTGATTTTCTAGCAGTTGGTAGCGTTAAGGTTTTCGTAGAGCGCCACGTATTTCAGCACGTCTTCGTGTCAGCGGCAGCGGCCGCGCGCGCAAGGATCTTCGCGCTCTCTCGTTCGCCCGTCTCGTTCCCGTTGCTCAGCGTCTCTCTCGGAGTGGGAGCGTTCGTCCGGCAACGAACGGTCGACTCGGAACTGGTACGGACCGGGGGAATCCGACTGTCTAATTAAAACAAAGCATCGTGTGGCCGGTCGACCAGTACAGACACGATGCGATTTCTGCCCAGTGCTCTGAATGTCAAAGTGAAGAAATTCAACCAAGCGCGGGTAAACGGCGGGAGTAACTATGACCACTGACGCACCCTATTCTATGTTCAATTTCTTTCTCCACATCTTATTTTGTTACAAATGATCAACACGGCCAAATATATGGAGTCATCGTAATATCAACGGGCTGCCATTTAAGCCAACTTACCTGTAAAATCACCAACGGTACCAATCAGTCAAAAGAGAACTCGAATGCAGATTATCGATTAGGTTAAAGAGAATCAGCCAGACATTTTATTTTTCTGACTAGCAAAATTGCGGCCCTGGAAGACACGTAATAAGACTCAGGCGTCTCTCTTTTAATCAGCTCTCTACGACTGGAATTTGATGGACCCTAATATCAATGATGGAAAATCTCCATAAAAAGGCGGGAAACACAAAGACTCGTAACGAATGATAACTCAAAGACTGGTTCATTTCGTCTTTATAATAAGATATTTTGCAAAGCCTTACAGCAATCTTGCTAAATTGAGTTAAGCCATTAATTTTAGAATGCTTGTAAAATCCATACTTATTGATATAGTACGGTTTTGTCTGTTAAAACTGTTATAAATAAAAGAAAACGTATGTTTAAATGTACCCTAAGCTTCATTTGGAAAATTTTTCTCTAACTTGCTCTACCAGCATTAATAAAATCGTGAAATCGATAAAACGTAAATTATTCCAAACAAATTATTATTATTTTTAGTTCAGAATGTAAGCGATCATATCTCTACAGTTTCCTATGCTTAGAAACGATTATCAAAATTTTTTCATTCCCCTCCCGTTACTGTTACTCCCAAACAATTTACACAAGCTTGTTACGTAGGTTAATATATTTTTGAATGAATTTTAGGGGCATATCAACAACTCTATGGGTTATTTAATACTCGAATCTAAATATTTTGTAGGCAGTTTTATACTTTCGGCTTTTATACCTAATGTTATGCTTCCAGAGTCAACACACGCACACATTATATATATATATATGTATGTATGTATGTATATATATATATATATATATATATATATATATATTGTAATTTTGTTATTATAATGGTTTATAAATGCATAATATCAGTACACATAAATTTTCATATTTCAGAACAAAACTGTTCAACTTCAGGTGATATGTTAAAATAAATGACAAAAATGATTTATTTTTGAAAATATAGGATGAATACATGGTTAGTTAGACAGTAAACGAGTTGGAGGAAATGATTTAGGTGTGTCAATATTGTTCAATCAAAGTTGAGAATTATGTAACCATGAAAATTTAATATTTGGAAGGGGGCAGGATAGCTTGGATCTAGACATGTCACTTTTAATTTTGTCTGGGTAAGATACATAGTGGGACCTTAGATTTTTGCAATGGATAGACAATAATTTTTAACAGGAGATTGTATTTTTTTTTATTGAACAATAATTTATATCCTCTTTACTCATATTTATGAGTATATATGTATATATATATATATATATATATATATATATATATACGAAAACGAAAAATCTATAAGTGAGCCACAACCTACCGCGGTTTCACCCTACGGATCGTCAGGAAAGATGCTTTGGTATCGAGCACATTTTCTGGTGTTTAGGTTCCGTCTTGGGTGTTTTTTTCTTTCCTGCGGATGCTGGCCTGTTTGTTCTTGTTCCGTTGGTTTCTTTGTTTTCATCCCCAATATCCGACGACATATTTCTCGTCGGATTTTGACGGATTTAGGTTCTGTTTGCTAGCATTTTTTCGAATATTTATGTTTATTTTGATTAGTGTAAACTTACAGGATTCTAGTTTATTTGTATTATATATATATATATATATATATATATATATATATATATATATATATATATATATTAATTCAGATACTTCAATCCAAGGGAAAAAAGCAGGAAGGTAAATTCCAAAAACCCGATCCTAATTAATATTAGAATTTTTATTTTAATATTAAAAAATGATACAGGAAGAGAGCTCCATGTAATAAAATATTACAGATCAAATATATATTAAAAAAGGATTAATTCAAAGTTGTTGAATGGCCATTTCGATATGAAGATCACCACGGGGGATAACACATCACCTCAGTAACAGAAAAATCCTTTCAGAAACTGGAGAAAAATTAGTCTACTTTTCCTTTTTAAACAGATTTGCAAAGAAATTAAAAAAGAAAATAAAAAGGAAAAATAAAGGAAAAGAAAAAGTATTTCTAATCATATATATATATATATATATATATATATGATTAGAAATACTTATATTGAACGTTGTCTGTATCTGTTTTGAATGTAATTTACTGATGTATCTGGATGTGCAGATGTTGACAGCGCTTTACCGAAAAAGTTTGTTTTACACAGTTTTCACTAATTTAGATTTCGTACATTGTGCTGGTAGATATTTGTTTCACTTCTCCCATCTCTAATCTCTGGTAAATGCTTAGTTACTTTTTTATTTATTTTTTGAAAGTAAAATTTATGCATAAATATCCTCACCTGGCGATAATCAGTTAAATTTTTTGACGATCTTAACATCTAACCTTGAAAAAAAGTAACTTTATCTTAGGTGTGTGATTCAGAAGACCACTAAAGCAGCTGCTTAACAATGAGTCATCCACATAACCCCATCATTGCGATATCTGGTACTGAATTGCACTTTAAATGTAATTGGTACAACAACTAAAAAGCCGTATGATTGGTAAATCCAATTCTTCATAACTCATCGCTCGTTTCGCGTAGCAACAAGGAGCCCCGTCCCCAGTGGGAAATCAAGATGGGAACGAAAAAGAGATACTGACTGCAACCTTTCAAATGTTAACTGGATATGGAAGTTTTGAAAGTTACGATATTGTTTTAGTTTTGACGAAGTAATTAAAACCACGGGAGTTAGGTGATTGGAGAAATCTTGTTTATTCTTGTCCGCTTGAAATAATCAATCGAGCCTTGGGTTCATTACCTCGCGTCTTGCACAATCGCTACAACATCAAGATGCTGCTTTTTAACAAGTTAGACGAGAACTTACACGACAACACAGCGAACCCATGACTTTTTATTGCATAAATTTGTAAAATCATTTTCATCAGTTTCGTGAGCGTTAGGGCAGGTTGATTTTTCAGGTCTTTTAGAAAATCATTATTGCATTCAGGGTAAATTCTAGAGTTTGGCGTGATAAATAACGATACCAAAGGTTAAATTCATAGCTTAACAGCACACCCTAAATCGCTGTTAAATTCTCTTGAGTATGCTTTTTTGTCAGAAAACAGTGTCTATGTCGCGTCTTAAAATCTTCACCTGGCCATTGTCAGTTGAAATTCCAGACGATCCGAGAATATTTTTCAAATGTTAATTGAATATAGAAGTTTTAAAATATACGGTACTTTTTTTGGCGTGAAGAACTAAGCAAGACCAAAAAATTCAGGTGACTGGAAGAATCTTATTTATTTGAGTCCGCTCGAAATAATTAAGTAAATCTGTCGAGTCTCTACAGCTAAATATTTCTCGTTTTGCAGAACCAGTGGGAATATCGTAACCCTCTTACTTTTCTTGCCTGATTATATATCTTCGTCATCATCAGTCCGAGGAACGGACGTGGAAGTAATGTGGCTTTGCAGTTGAGCAACTGGTACTCTTCTTCCACATGAGTGGGTTGAAAGCCAAAGAAACTTTCTTTCATTTTTAACGTGCCTACGACACAAAGAATTGATGGAAATGCTAGGCAACCTCGACATTTTCGGCAAAGACATAATAATAATCAAGAATCTCTACTGGCAGCAAACGGGCCTGCATACGGACAGGTAACGACCTCAGTAGATACACAAAGATAGAAAAAGGCGTAAGACAAGGATGTGTCTTTTCACCGGATTTGTTCAACCTATACAGCGAGAATATTTTGAGGACCCTAGATGACACACCAGGATTTGTTATTGGAGGCCACAACCTGAACAACATAAGATACGCGAACGATACAGTACTGATTGCGGACACGGAAAGGAAACTGCAAGATCTCATACAGAAAGTAGCAGTGGAGAGTGACAAGAAGGGACTACAAATAAACTTTAAGAAAACTGAGTGCATGGTCATCAGCAAAAGATACAACCCAAAATGCCAAATACAGGTAGGGGATAACAGAATCAAACAAGTCCAAGAATTTAAGTACCTAGGAAGTGTTCTAACAGGAGATGGAAAGTGCGACACGGAGATCCGAAGGCGAATTGGCATGGCGAAGGACGCGTTCCAGAAGATGAGCAAAATACTAACACACAGGAAAATCTCAATAGAAACGAAGAAAAGAGTGCTAGACTGCTACGTGATGTCAGTTCTTCAATACGGCAGTGAATGCTGGACAATATCATCGAAAATGAGGACAAAACTGGAAGCGGCCGAAATGTGGTTCTACAGAATGATGCTACGGATATCGTGGACTGAGCATACAAGCAACGACGAAGTGTTAGAAAGAATGGCAACAAAAAGGAAATTGATGCTGAGCATCAGGAAGAGACAACTGAAGTTCCTGGGACATGCAATGAGGAAGGAGAGCCTGGAGAACCTGATACTGACTGGACAGATAGAAGGAAGGAGAGACAGAGGAAGGCAGCGGATAACATATTTGGAGGGTCTGATCAGGTGGATGACGGAACGGGGGTTGCCAGGAGCAACAGGAACAAACATACTAAGAGCCACAAGGGATAGGGACACGTGGAGATCCATGATCGCCTACGTCCTGAAGGGACAGGGCACATAGAAGAAGAAAAAGGAAAACAGAACTAGCGTAGACCAACACTCTATGGGTCAAGCACCAGCCGATGACAAGGAAATAAGTCAATGCTAATATTTTTGTCGAAATTGCTTCAAATTCCTCCCATTCGCAATCCGGTCATCACGACATATGTTGTCAATTATACGGTTTGAATCTGGTAGTTAGCGACTACGATCTTTGGTTAATCGTGGGCCGTCTCGATTGTACTGATTCGTTACTCTCCACTACAGTCTTCAGGCCAAGCCTCCAAAATTACACTGTCTTTATTTATTACTGAAAGTAACATCAACCGTCTTTTCACTATCAGACAGGTTTCATTTCTATTATTAAATATCACAATGTGTATGGTCTGTATTCATTAAATAGGACAAAGGATTTTACCGACTACTTGGCAGTGGCGAGGAGTGTATTGTAAGTGATAGAAAGTTCACATTGCTAATTCATACTCTACGAGATATAGATTAATCAGGAAGAATTATAGATGGATAATCTTTCTTTTTACTCTGCAATCATGCTTGTCAGTAATTTCTGATTCGTCAATTCACTGGCCAGTTAACAGATCCCGCCATAAGATCCTTTTTTCCTGTTTTTATGGGGTTTATGGCCGTTAAATGATTTTATCAAATTTCCGAAATATGATATATTACTAACAACCTGATTATTGTTTTATTATTTAAGATATGTTTTCTTCTCAATATTTTATACTTATTTTAATCAGGAAAAATTTCCAATTTGAAGCTCAGTACAGATCTCTTTCCAATAATTTCTTTGCCAACGAATCGGCCAAAACACTTTCATACATAGATAAAAACAAAAAAACAAACATTTCTTTAATTCATTTTTTTTTATAATTGCGCAATACACAATGAAATTGCACAACAGTCCCCAGGCGCACCAACAAAAACACGCAAGGACGTAAACCCGCACGTCATATGACGAAGAAAACTGACACGTTTAAAATAATTTGAAAATTTTCGGCTTTCATTTTACGCAGGGCAAAATGATAAAATTATCGTATCAAAAGGGCTTTTTCGTAAAACTAGCAGAACTGAAACATCATCCTGGGGTAAAGATCCAAACAAGTGGGAATGTAAAAGAGAATTATCATCCAAGGTGGCGCTGTCGATTATTTCAGGGCGGTTATTGATAATTGTTTAGAGAGTTCTGTTGTCCACTTCGAAGTAGCTGGCATGCCAAACAGTGATGCCGTAACCCAGCGAACTCTCAACAGAACAGAAAAATAAGGTTCCAAGCAACTCCCTTTCCAAATATTTTTTTTCAAAGCAAGTGTCCAGAAACTTAATATTTTTCACCCTCTCCAGAGAAGCCGCGTCGCTAAGCAAAGGGTTAGGGTTAGTGTTAGGGCGTCGCCCCTATTGGACTACATAATGGACTGTTCCCATTACTATATATAGCAATGGTGGATTCTCTACAGGAGAGTTGCTTGAGAGTAACTAGACTGACGACTCTACGACACTGTCAGCACTCTGCCTTCGGGCGGAGGGCGCTCTCTGCTTCCGAGCAGAGAGCAATAACACAGTCGTGGTTCCGCCGAAGGGTAGAACTACGACTGGGCAAAAATAGACAGACATATTTTTGGCCCGGCTATATGGCCGGGAATACCCACATTAAAATGACCATGTGTCACATCCGGCCTTGCGTGGGAAGGCTAGTAAATACAGTTGCTTGAGAGTCACTAGACTGACGACTCTACGACACTGTCAGCACTCTGCCTTCGGGCGGGGGGCGCTCTCTGCTTCCGAGCAGAGAGCAATAACCCAGTCGTGGTTCCGCCGAAGGGTAGAACCACGACTGGGGAAAAATAGACAGACATTTTTTGGCCCGGCTATATGGCCGGGAATTCCCACTATAAAATGACCATGTGTCACATCCGGCCTGCGTGGGAAGGCTAGTAAATACAGTTGCTTGAGAATCACTGACGACTCTACGACACTGTCAGGCTTTCTGCCTTCGGTAGAGGGCACTCTCTGCTTCCGAGCAGAGAGCAATAACCCAGTCGTGGTTCCGCCGAAGGGTAGAACCACGACTGGGGAAAAATAGACAGACATTTTTTGGCCCGGCTATATGGCCGGGAATTCCCACTATAAAATGACCATGTGTTACATCCGGCCTGCGTGGGAAGGCTAGTAAATACAGTTGCTTGAGAGTCACTGACGACTCTACGACACTGTCAGCTTTCTGCCTTCGGTAGAGGGCGCTCTCTGCTTCCGAGCAGAGAGCAATAACCCAGTCGTGGTTCCGCCGAAGGGTAGAACCACGACTGGGCAAAAATAGACAGACATTTTTTGGCCGGGCCATATAGCCCGGAAATCCCAGTCATAACTGACCATGTGTCACATGTTGCCCTTACTGGGAGGGACAACTAAATATAGTTGTGTGAGAGTCACTAGACTGACGACTCTACGACACTGTCAGCTCTCTGCTTCCGAGCAGAGAGCAATAACCCAGTCGTGGTTCCGCCGAAAGGTAGAAGCACGACTGGGCAAAAATAGACAGACATTTTTTGGCCGGGCGATATGGCCCGGAAATCCCAGATATAAACTGACCATATGTCATATGTTACCCTTACTGGGAGGGACAGCTAAATAATGAGTTGTGGAGAGTCTCTGGACTGAGAGTCAGTGCGAGAGTTAGACACACTTCCGGTGGCGTACCGGAAGTAATCACTTATACACACGTCTTACGACGGATTGGACTATTGTATCTTTTCTATTGTAAATACTACTAAATCACTTCTGTACTTACTAACCGTCTTTCCGCGGAATACAACTTATATTCTGATTCTGTTTTTGAGTTATTCATTTACACTTGGCGACATAACAGTTAGGCTCTGTGGTAATTTCTCCGAAAGGCCACAATCAGCTTCATTTATTTTTCAAGATATTTATGAAGTCGAAGCAAACGGGATGAAAGTGAGCAAAAATGATATGGATATTAGTCCAGTGAATTTAGGGATGAGTATGAAATGTATCAATACGTCTCTTCCCTTCAGTTATGGGTTAAATAATAGGGTAGACTGGGTTCAATAGCCTTGGCTGGGAACCAGTCTACCGCAGAAAGCAATGGCAACCTACTTCGGGATAATCTTCTGCTCAGTCAGCCATGTCTCTTTCGAGACATGATCGCCCACAGTGTGTATCACGTATAGCACTTAATTAGCTGAATAAAGATAATAGTTGGAAACATAAGCAAAGCTTCTATTGAGCATAAAGTGGGGAGTCGGTTTTATATTGGTACGAAGTAATATACTGACCCCCCAATAATTACTACTTGATAATAATACATCTCTACCCCCTCCAGTTATGAGTGAAAAAAGTAAAAAAGATAAGATGTAACCGTAATTTCTACTCCAATAGCTTCTTTCCTCGCGCTTCCCGCCTATGGAATTTCCTTCCACATGTCTGCTTTCCCGACAGCTACAATCTCCAGGAGTTTAAGTGTGAGGTCAGTAGACACCTCCTACCACACTAACTTGCACATATTCTCCCAACACTCAACATCTACCCAACCCTCATTCTCGGTGTCCTTACCCGTCTATCACCCTCTTTCTGACTTTTGCTATATCTAACCATCCTTTCTCACCACTCTATGTAACCCCCTGCGCAATAGTGGCAGTGAAATACCTTGGTCGGGGCGAAACGATTATAAAAAAAATTAAAAATAACAGGACTGATTCGGTTCTATAGCCTTGGCTGGCAACCAGTCTACCGCAGAAAGCAATGGCAATCTACTGCGGGATAATCTTCTGCCCAGTCAGCCATGTATCTTTTGAGACATGATCGCCCACAGCGTGTATCACGTATGGCACTTAACTTACTGACCATCAGTACAGTGTCTATGCGATGTCTTGGAGCCATGAGTCATGTCGGATGTAGGCCGTGGACTAGTACAGTCGGGCATCCCAATTCATCCGAGTAAAAAACATGGTCAGGGTCAAAACCTTCGAAACAAAGCTACTATCACTAACAATAGACGCATAAGTAAACATGTACATTTTTATGCTGAAATCGGAGAAAATATTTTGCTATAAAAAGTTTGTCTTTTCAATAAATATTTGCATGGCAGTTGCCCCGACGAGCTTTTACCCTTGGTTCCCCGATCACATGTACTTACGGATGCTACTAAATTGGCATCAAGGTACCACCTTTTTTACCATCGAAATAGACAAATATAACTGCCTTTTCTAATGTAAATGCTTCTCATCTCGAACTTCCCGTTTGTGGAAATCTTTTAGGTTTACTTGATTCCCTGATAGCTACAATCTATAAAAGTTAAAATGTAAAGTCAATTGCAATCCTCTATCTTCTTGATTTCTTCTCATATCCTTACTTCGGCATCCCCTGAACATTGTTTTTTCTCTTGCTGTAAACCCCTACGCATCAGTGGCAGCCTAGCCTTGCTTGGTGAAAATGATCATAAAAACATATGTACCATTTATTATTACTTTAAATGAAAATTAAAGAAATATTATCATCAAATATTTGAGGAATTATTTTTAATAGGTAGGCGGTTACAAACAATAATAGCCGATTTTAGGCATGTAATTTTTATTTTTGAAAAATTAACTCTTGAAATGTTGAAATTATTTAAAATACGAGCCTTGAGCATTTACGTACCTTTGCCATCGAACAACGAGATTATTTCTCGTTGATTAAAATCTATTGGCTTGAGGCAACGGAACCTTTGAAAACCGATTCAACCTCTGGTTTGGACCTAAAAGTTTTACGATTTAAAATATAATCAGAATGGTGAAAATTCAGGAAAATATGAAGGATGTGATAAACTCGCGTATTCCAAGACTGTAAGATGTTGCAACGTCATTCTTTTCTAATATGTAGCTGCGTATAATCATGGGACAAAATTGGTCAACGTCGATTTGCCAATGCAAGTCTCGTTTTTTGCAAGTGTGCATACATTTAATCAAGATGATTGCAGTAAAGCCCTGCATTAATCCTCTGATTGGTTTCCAGAAAACTGGAGTAGATAACACCAATTGCAGACCACCAGGCAATCACCATAATTCTTTGCTGATGCAATTTTGTCTTTGGGAAATGTTTGGGGAATTCATCACAATCAAGCCATTGACCTTGATCGTTTGCGCTTATCGTAATAGATCCACTTTTCATCAAAAGTAACTATTCATCAAGGAAGGGTTCATTGGCGTTACGCAGAAAAAAACCCAAACACAATTCAAAACGCCTAATATTTGATTTTCATTGAAATATTGGGAAATATTTATCGATATTTTTCACCTTGACAATACTCTGTAAATCGCGTGAGACTGTTGATATGCTGACATCAATCGTCTGAGTCATTTTCTATCACTTTGACGTGGTTTTTACCCAACAACTGCTTGTAAATGTTTGTTGTTAAAACTGCATTACCGTCCTCTACGTTCTTCCATATTCAATGTTCTCATCACCAGTACAGGTTTTCTGGAATCCCATTCGTACTTTCCCATCACTTGTGGACCCTTCTTCTCTTACTCTGTTGATATTGGCAGTAGTTTGGCAGGCACCGTACTCAAGTTTGAACTCTTGCAAGAAAATTAAACGGCCATGTTTTTAGATATTCATAATTAAGTGTTTCTATGCTTCAAGAATATTTGTCTAAAAATGGTTTAAAATACATTAAAGAGCCCACGTTAATTATTATGTATACCAAAATTCACCTAATATATACCGTGAATATTGTGTTAAAATGGCCTTGTAAAATACACAACGTTTTTTTGTAAAAAACCCAGTAGTACATAGTTATTATCTTTAAAATCATGACACCCTAAAAATTATTTTTAATTTTAAATAACTTCAAAAACTGTTGATAATTCTTAGGAAACTAATCATTCAACAGATTTCACTGGTCAAAAATACGTATTCATATTTCAAACATACGCACCGTAATGGGGGCGCTAGGGGGCGTCGTCAGTGATGTCTTTACGTGGATCACTAGGGGGTTTCGGGTCTCTCAACATCATACCTCACCACGCCGACCCGACAGAGATTGTCAGCGCTTTCAGACACTGGAAAAAATATAACGTTTAGGCCCCATACGAAGTCTTACAAACGCTTCCGATTGGCGACAGTCAGAGCCAATTTACATAAAGAGGTGAACCGTACACGAAATCGTCCTAAATTTACTGTTATTTTTTCCCTTTTCTCCTCTTTTTTCTTTTTACGTTTTCCTCCTCCCTTTCCTGTAAGATTCGAATAAAAAAAAAACATCGATTTTTCGTTTAAAAGAAATACAAATATCTACAAAAGTATATAAATTAATTAGGTCGTTTCTAAAAAGAAATCGTCTAATAATTTATCAAAATTCATTAAAAAAATGCAATTATCTACAAATGTGAATAAATTCAAAATCGTTTCCAAAAGAATTAGCAATATACATACATATATATATATATATATATATATATATGTGTGTGTGTGTGTATATATGCTAGCAGTATAGCCCGGCGTTGCTCGGGTCTAATGAAATCTTTAAAACTAATCCCTGGTCCTGGAGCTCAGACTCTTTGAACGTTGGCCCGAAAGACTAAAAAGCAATAGTTGTTTCCAGTTAAAAGCGAAACCGTAGACTGAAAGAAAAATGAATGGATGTAAGTCAAATTTTGATTTCCTGGTATATCAAATAAGTCTTTTTCGTCGTGTACTGAATTTTGAAGGTTAAATAAGTCCTTTCGGTAAATGGTATCATGGCTGAGACTAAGAACTACAATTATAACTACTTAGAGCCAAACCCGAAGCAAAAACTAAAATAAAAGGACTGAAAAAATACAGACATACAGGCAGATAAACAGACACACACACAAACATCTTGGCTTTTATAGATATATTATCGATTTTTAGCACTATTGTAATAAGTGAAATCTTGAAACTTCTGAATATTGTTTGTTATGTCTTTGTCTACGAGTGTATCAAATTTGATTAAAATCGGACCACTCCTTCTATAACCCGATTTTTTCGATTATCGATTTTTTATATTTATCGGGGGTACCTCGACACAAACTCTAGCTAAGAACAGTCGCAGACGCTTATAGTACAACTGTGTAAATTTTTTAGAAAATCGGTTCAGTTGTTTCGGAGTCTGTAGGTAACGACACACAGACACAGACACAGACAAAATTCCATTTATAAATAAGAGTTTAGTTTAGATATATATAAACAAAATTAAATTCATATATTTCATGTTCATGTATTGTCTATTTTTAAGTGTAAATGACGGTGATATTTTCGAGGAAATAGGTCTTAACATAATCTCAGAACCTGTGTCACCATTTTTTCTATCGATTAATTTTCTGTATACTTTGCCGGATTGTATTTTCCCACGAATGCGAAAGAAAATTTATGTTTTGTCCTCGTATAAAAAATGGGGGTCAATCGTGAAGTTTAACGAAATATGCGAGTTGGAGATAATTTTGGCATTGAAAGACGGAATCGCAAGGTGGTCATCAATTGAAGGACCTCAGAAAGATTTACATGAGTTGCTCTGACCAGAGGTGGCTCTTTCCAGATTATCATTTATACTTGATAGACTAGAAACCGTTTTGCTTGATGTATATGGAAGGCACAACTGACATATGAACCCTTTGACGCATTCAAGAAGTTAGATTGATGACCGTTTAGAAATGATTCGATGAAAAGTAAAAGCATTTTACATACGAATATACATAAATGGAAAAGAAGTTTTCGTCTGACGCGTTTCGTTCTTTCGGAGTTCATCGGATTTAACTTATGTATAGGTTCAATGCAACAGCGCATGCTCACGAAAGATATGGGATGTTAAGAATGTAAAATTGAATTGCATTTATGCGAAAAAGCTTATACGATCAGGAATCAAAAGCGAGTGAAAAAGGGTTAGATATTCACCGTGAAAAAAAAACTGCCAGGATTTCGTTTTAAAAATTGCTGCACGAATTAAAATGGAAAGAAATTTGCAAATACAAAATGCAAATAAAGTGCTTTAATTTTTTTGACCTGCTTCTTTAAACGTTTCACCATTATTTCTAGACCGTTTGCTAAGACGTATATCACACACCAACACAAGGCCCACACACCCACACACTTCCCACACACTCTCACACGCCCCTCACATATATATATAAATGATATACATCTTTTGATATATATATATATATAATTTACTGTATCGAGGCAGCAAATAATTTTGTAAACATATATTGTTAAATATAAGAGACAATGAATGTCTATTATGTTTAATCATGAGCCGTTTTAAACGTCGTATTCAGTTGATAGACAAAAATTCTCCAACATTTGGATATTTTTTTAATTAATTTGGTTGTATGCTTTCGGCTCACATGAGCCATCTTCAGAGAAGTTATTAAGACGGTAACACAATAACATCCACCATCATCAACAATTTTATTTTGTGTTGACATAAAACTCCGCCAGGCAACGGCAATAGTTACCAAAAATAACAAACGCAGTTCACAAATTTGCAATGCGTTTCTATGACGTCACACCGCGTGATAGCGCGAAATGACAACAGAACTATGTATTCAAATGCAATGTAATGTGTTATGGCCAGATTTAAACGTGATTTTAGTAAGTGTGGGCTGTTTGGATTTAATCTACATGGCCTCCAATATCTGAAGGTTCTTTTTACTGTGTGTATAAGTAAGGATTATTGTATTATTGACTAAGATCTGTCTGATATTACCTACATGTTTATGTTTTCTGAAGAAATGCTGTTTAATTGTATTTTGATCAGAATTTTGGAGAATTTTTGTCTTTATTTTCAACTGAAATTAAAGCCAAAAATACGACGTTTAAAACGGCTCGTGATTAAACATAATAGACATTCACTGTCTCTTACATTTAACAGGATATATATATATATATATATATATATTGAATAATATAGACAAGTTCTGTCTATTAATTTTGTGTAGGATACCGTCTGATATACTTGATGGTTATATCGTTGAAAGACAACAAAAAATCACAGTAATTGTTGATTTTTTTATCGGGTCTAAGCTTTCGGCTCACATAAGCCATTATCAAAGAGTAAATATATATATATAAGTATAGATGCCCAGTCCGTAATAGGTGAGGATAATCCAACAAGATCAACTTAATACAAAATAATAAGTGTTATATCTATATAGAGAGCTCAATGGATGTTATCCAGAGCAGTATGATATTTATAAAGCTTATTCCTGCAAAATCTTTTGTACGAAATGGAAGGAATATTGTAAGGTCTGATGAAATGAGCTAATTAAGCTCATAGAAATGAATTATAATTTATAACCAATTGAAACGACGTGCTGAGTTTTCCTTTTATATATATATATATATTATTATAATGTTTGCTCTACTTGTTTGCTCTACTTGTGCATTGAGCGCTTTACGTGTTAGGTTATTCGTCTCGGGTTTTTTTTCTTTCGACTCGTACTTTGACTAATGTTCAAGTACTTCGTTTGTTTTTTTGTTTCCATTTTTTTCCCTTTCGCATTTGTATTCTGTGGGTTTTTCGAGACATGTTCAACGACAAATTTACAGTCATATATCTAAACTTATTTATAAAAGTAACTTTGTCTCTGTGTGTGTGTGTGTCTGTGTCTGCGTGTGTGTGTATCCGTTACCTATAGACTCCGAAACGGCTGAACCGATTTTTAAAGATTTACACAGTTGTACTATAAGCGTTTGCGAGTCTTCTTAGCTAGGTTGTGTGTCGAGGTATCCCCGATAAATATCGATAATCGAAAAAATCGGGTTTTAGAAGGAGTGGTCCGATTTTAATCAAATTTGATACACTCATAGAAAAAGACATAAGAAACGATATTCAGAAGTTCCAAGGTTGCAGTTCTTACAATAGTGCAGAAAATCGATAATATATATATATATATATATATATATATATATATATATATATATATATAAAAGCAAGATGTTTGTGGGTGTGTGTCTGTTTATCTGTCTGTATATCCTTTATACAAATTTACAATTTTTATCCGATTCTCACCAAATTTCTAGGACCATGGATTAGTTTTAAATCTTTCATTACACCCGAGCAACGCCGGGCTATACTGCTAGTATATATATATATATATATATATATATATATATATATGTGTGTATATATATATATTTAATGAAGTAATTATCAATATATATATATGAGGAGGGTGTACATATGTATTGTACTACTATTTAGGTGTTAATAAAATAATAACTGAATGTATGAACAGAGCTGTATCTTATATATATATATATATATATATATATATATATACACATTATCCTATGTCTATGACATGACTCAGTGTTTTATGCGTTACGTAGTTATCAGGTGCATGTTTCAAATTGACAGTTTTAATAGATTTGAATTTAAGCTCCCTCAATTTTCATGGGAATTAAATCTCATGAATTTAAGTTACTGCTTTTTTTTTAAATAACAGGATTAAAATTTAAGCATTCTACGAATACATGTGGATAAAATATTAAAATTCATATTTAAAATTGAAATGAAATAAAAAATATTAAAATGCATGGAGAAGAATTCAAAGGGCATAAATCTTAAAAATTTAAATATTCAAGTATTACATGGATATAAAAATGTAGATAAAATTAAAATTTTGAAATTTTGAATAATAATTAGATAAAAGAAAAAAAAAGAACGAAAAATGAAAAACGAAGAGCTAGAATTTAAAATTAAGATTTAAAAATGTAAGGAGCAAAAATCAAAGAGGTTTAAATCATAACTGTTAAAAGTAATATTGCGTGGGAAAGAAAGAAAAAAGAAAGAAAGAAAGAAAGAAAGAAAGAAAAAGAAAGAAAGAAATAAGCAATCGTAAATAGGGAGCGCTATCAATCTGGGTCTAAGAATTTAAGTAAATATTTTTTCTATGACCGCATGTAGTTTTAAATCACTTCTTTTATTTAGCAAATTTTAGATTTTTGATGTGGTTTAAGTTTTTTCTAAAACGCTTAGATTCCATTTATCTCTTTCACACTATAATGTTTGAACATAGCTGCGATATTTCAGGTAAACACTGGGTTATTATCGTTGGTTTTTTTAATTTCCAATAGTGTATGGATAAAGCAGTACTTTTTCTGTATTTACTCTTTTTTAAATACAACATGTGTTCGTTAAATCTTATTTCCCACCTCTGAGAAGTACTTCAAAAGTAAAATTTAATATCATTTTCATCCGAATGAATTTGAGCTCTAGAAACAATACTTTTGGACAAGCGCTGGCTATTCAGAGGACAAGCTTTTTTTTTTCGGTCATTGACATGTCTTGTCTTCTCGTGCGATCAAATCAGAATAGTCTATTATTATGAGGGTAGTAACAGGGCTTAACGGTCGGTACAACTAAAGAACGGAGATATGAGCTTAGGGTAGGATAATAATAATATAATTTTAGAAAGTAGTTACATTATAAACTCGGTCTTGGGAAAAGCGAGACTTTGAGTTAAAAATCAAAAGGAAAGGATAAAAATAAGGTAGTTATTTTTAGGAAACAAATTAACGAACGACATTCTTAAACTATGCATCTAAACTAACCTTGAGCCAAATTCGGTCACGATGTCGGCACGCTAAAAAATTTCCTTCATACCGCAGCACGTCCATCTTTATGTATATTTTTTTTTAAAAGCTAAACCATATTACCCTTTAACATCTAAATTCCCCACATATATTTCAGTAAAATATGTAATATTTCCTTATATTAAAGAATAGAAATGAATGCTTAACCATTTCCTGATTCTTCTAATTTCCATTTTCAAAGATTGTTTTCGAATTTTCGTTGTAAAGGGTTAGTTATACATCGTCAGTGATATATCTTAAGGTATTTATTAACCTATTCACAACTGGGTCTCACACATTAGATCAACCAAATGCAGACGAGAATTCTAAGCCTTCAGCTTCATTTCTCGCATTTCCCGCCTATGTAACTCACTTCCCATATTCTTGCTTTCCTGACGGCTACAACCTCCAGGAATTTAAATGCAATGCCAATACTCATCTCTTAACCACTTGACTCTAGTTCTTTCTTCACCACCCTGTATATCCTTTCTGTTCTCTCGACCTTTGCAACTGTCATCACACCTGTACTCCTATCCTTCTCTTGTTCCTTTCTAACTGGTTCGTGTTCCGCTTCACTCTTTTCTACCTAATCATTTTACACTTATGTAGCCCCCTGCACATCAGTGGCGTTACCACCTTGCACGTGGTGATACGATTAAAAAAATAATTTCTGTTTCATATGATTATTATATTTCTCTATATTAATAAACTATGAAAATAATGAAAAATATATTGTCTATAATTAAGAATGAAGGAAAAAACAAATATTCCCTACCTATCAAATATCTTTTGAAAAAAAATTAACAACACCTTCCAAATTGTGTTTATCTATTGTGATAACTGTGTGCATTTGTAGTCTTACTGGTTCAAATATGTTTATTTTTCAAAAGTCCTGATAAAGTGTATTTGTGTATAGTACGACCACCACTTTTACCGTTAATTGTCCTTTTAAAGTTACACGTATTATTTACATTGTCCGGACATTTTTGTTCGGATATTCCCCTTAAACATCTGTTTATATTTCTGAGATGAAGTATTGTGACTATTCACACTGTTATCATTGTTCGGAGTGTTAATCTAATCTTTGTTGCCATATTCAATTTCAACATCTGCCTATATTTCTGAGATGAGGTATTGTAATTATTCACTCTATTTACATCTTTTGGACTGTTATCCTCATCTTTGTTGCCATATTCACCTTCAATATCTGTCTATATTTCGGAGGTGAGGTATTGTACTTATTTACTTTACTGGAACTGTTGTCTTCATCTTTGTTGCTATAATCAAGCTATTTCGAACTTTGTATGTTCCGTAAGTTGATTGCAAGTGAAACCTCATATTCAGTCATTATGCATTCGTGCTTTCCAAGGGATCATCGTTTGGTCCCGATTTGTAAACATGGGAGCTACACAGCTTCGTTTTTAATGTGCATTCGTTTGGGCGTGTCCGGAATACACGAAAGTATATAAATTCTTCTTAGAGAGAAACAACAGAGACTTTGGCATCTTCACAAGAAAGTCTACCTTCGATGAAATCTTCCAAAGACACATATCCTCACATCAACATTAACTGAGGAAATCAACAAATTATTAAAAAATACAAAGATAAGTAAAAATATTTGCCTTTTCACCAATATATATATATATATATATATATATATATATATACAAGTGATTTCAAATAATTTACTATGATATGTAAGGTTAGCCAGAGGAGATCTGACTTGACATCCTGTGACATTTTTTCTTTCTATTTTTGTTTTAATCATTTCGCCCCAAGTAAGGCATTCCACTGCCACTATTGCGCAAGGGGTTGTATAGGGGAAGGTAGGGGAAGGTGATGAGAAAGAGTGATTAGATATAGGAAATGTCGGAAGAAGGGTGATAGATGGGTAAGGATACCGAGGATGAGGGTTGGGTAGATAGGAAGAGTGTTTGAGGGAATGAATACGAGTTAGTGTGTTAGGTGTCTATTGACCTCACATTTAAACTCCTGGAGATTGTAGCTGTCAGGGAAGCAACAGTGTGGAAAGGAATTCCACAGACGGGAAGTGCGAGAAAAGAAGCTGTTGGAGTAGAAATTGTGATTACATTTTATCGGTTTCACTATAAAAGGGTGGGACCTAGTTGGCAATCTAGTATTTCAAAACTTGAAGGGCTAATACAAGAAGTTATGTCTTTCATACCAGAAGAGTTTTTTTGTGAAATCAGTGACGCTATTCATGCAAGGCTTATGAAGCAGAGAGCAAAATATAGCGTCCATATTGGATTTTAGATAAAACTTCGTACTAGTCGATTTCTTTTCATATGTATTACTTGTAAAGTTTATCGATAATAAATAAATTGCAATCATTTTACAAGTGATAGTTACTTTTCAATCACCACGTATGTGCAGATAATATTTTTACTTCCCTTTGTAATACTGCTGATGAGAATTTTGAAACCAGTTTTATTATTAGTTTTTAAATAATTGAAAGAACACGTTCAAACACAGAAGACAAAATGGAAAGAGAAAAGAGAATAAATAATTAAAACCGAAAAAAGGTATATTTTTCGGCTGTACGTTGAACAACGACGAAGACAGTAGTTTGAAATTACAAATTGGTCATAAAGAAAGAAAAACTTTTAATTTTAGATACTAATTTAGGTGGTACCCTTAAGAATTCATTTCGGCAATTATTTTTTGTTATTATTTTTAACGAAAGAACACAATTTAATACATCTTTAAATCTAGCCGTTTCGTTTGCTCCAAATATTTTTTTATTCTGAAATATACATTGGACAAAAAAAAAAAGCGAAAAATTACGTTGAAGAAAGAAAGTGTCTACCGAGGAATACAATAGTCAATTACAGACGATGTTTTTGCATTTTAAGAACTCTTCGACGTCAAAATTATTCCCCCTCTTTTTGGATATATTTGATGTGCGAATATGCAAATACAAGAAGTGGCCGAGAGGAAGTAGGAAGGTAGTTTCACTTAATTGTTCAATCAGGAACGTTTTGTCTGCTTAGAAAATCAGAGAAATTTGAAAACATAAGGTTTTTTTTATCGGTACCACCTCAAGGGAGATAGTGAAGCCAAAAGAACACAAGAGTTTACAAAGTGTGGAAGAATTAGAAACAGAAACATTCATATTGAGCGGAAATAGAAAAAAGTAATCAGGAGGACAGTGGATAATAATTGACATTGCATTCATTTTTTTAAAAATCTGTATCCTCCCATGCAATGCATTACAACCAATAAAATTCTAGAGGTTACAGGGTGGGGAAGAATTAGGGGCAGAAACATTCATATTGAGCAGAAAGAGAAAAGAGTGATTAGGCGGATAGTAGATAACGATTGACATTGCATTCAAATTTTTGAAGATTAATTCGGTGGGAACGCTTCAAGCTGTAAAGAATTTCCTAAGCGAGGTATACGGGAAAAGAAACTGTTAACATAGAACTTACGGCTACATATAGCCAGCTCAAATATAAATTGATGAGATCCCAACACCAGTTTAGTACTGCGTTTAAATTAACGAAAGTCTGGGTACCAGAGAAAAGAGCTCATCTGAATAATTACCATTAAAGTATTTATAGAAAACGCAGAGAGTCAACCTTACAGCAGTCGGAACTTAACTGAAGCCGATCTGCCAGATCAGGTCTAATAATATTGCTGATTCTTTGGATCTTATCAAAGATTTTAAGGTAAATAGCAGATGCACTAGACCATATGTGACAGCAATATTCTATGCATGGTAAAATAGTAGACTTATAGATTGTTTTTTAATCGTTTCACCCAAAGTAAGAATCTACCGCCACTGATGCACAGGGGGCTACATAAGAGTCTATTCTAAGCATGGTCGAATGGTAGACTTATAAATTGTTTTTTAATCGTTTCACATCAAGCGAGTCCATTCTTATGGGCAAAAAGGGGTGTTCCCAACAAATACCTTTCTCAACGGTAATTGTGCGTAAGCGAATGCAAGTAATTCAACTGGAATTTAAATCCGTCTGTTTAATTTATCGTTCCGAGTCGATATCCACTGCACCACAAAGCATATCCTACATATTACCCAGCGCAAACTTTTCTATTTTTAATTACCATTTTCGGTACCTGATTTTCTTACCTAAATAATATATTTTTCAGTTTCGATCAATTTTAAATCGAATTACGAAATTTGAAGTGACTGTGAGTAAAATATTTCAAATAAAGATTTATATTTAATTTTTTTTTTTTTTTTGATATTTTAAAAATCGTGTATGATTACCCATGGTTAGCAGTGGTGAAACTTTAATTGATGTTTAGTGTTTTAGGGTTAATATATTGCTCTTGCTCTTAATGTTAGGCTCTTGACTTGTGGGCTCACTATATACCCATAGGCTGGGGGTTTGGTGAGCCTGGAAACATTAGCATATAAGACGTAACTCAAAACCACTAATATTAGAGGCCGTGCTGCTGGATGCAGTTTATCGTCATAACGAGAACTGTCATGTCCCTGACATCGATCATTAGAATTTAATCAGACTGAAAACATTTTTTCTGCAGTGTCTCGTACATATTGAAATTTGAATGTGAATAACGACGACATTAAATCTACGGATGCACAGAGAGACAAACATGAACAGACTGAGAAAAACTTATTATGCTGCAGTAAATATCTTGGTTTGACGCTAATTTGCATTCTCAATGCCTCCATTGGAAAAGTAATTTGCTCTAATAGAGACATTCACTACAAGATGGTCCTACTCCTGAAAACTATCACTTTCAAGTAAAGTAGTTGGAGGCAAAGGAGACTGAATAATAACGCTTCAAATAGACAGACAGACAGACAGACAGACAGATAGATAGATAGATAGATAGATAGATAGATAGATAGATAGATAGATAGATTATGACGGACTAAGAAAGAACGAAAGAAAAACGAAAGAAAAAAGGCTATAATCAAATATAGACTGAGACAGTAAAAAAGGCTGATAGATGGAAGTTGTCTCAGATATCTATCTATCTATCTATCTATCTATCTATCTATCTATCTATCTATCTATCTAAGATCGTTCTTATCTATCTATCTATCTGAGATTGTTCTTATCTATTTTTCTATCTATCTAGCTATACCTGCGAGCTAAATACATTCACACTTACAGATTGACAGTCATATATAGCAATAGACTTACATAAATAGAAATGCAGATGGAAAGAAACTAATTTAGATAAATACTAACGGAACGTCATCGATAGAGAGCGAGAGGAAGAAAGACAGCCCGACATTTCAGACAGATAGATAGATAGATAGATAGATAGATAGATAGATAGATAGATAGATCTTAACTGAGATAGATATTGCTTATTACCATATCTGATGCAACTTTTGAACAAGAATTTTCCCTATCAAGCCAGCCTTTTATCGTGAAAGTGCATATGAGAAAAGAATGTGGAACGCAGACTTGGATCTGCACACGGGTTATTTTGAAGCTTATCAAACACCTCTTCAACAACAATTATTTGACGTTTGTAACACAAATTACAGCCGATAATGCTGTTGTTATTGCAATATTATTTGAAGTTTGTAACACAAAATATATCTGATGGTGCTGTTGTTATTGCAATTTTGCTATATATTTGTAAAACTGGAACACTCAATCGTGAGATGTAAAAATTAGAACACTTTCACCATCAAATGCTTCGTTTCATTTTTAACATCGAATTGGAGAACTATGTCACACACACAAAAAAAACAAAAAACTCCTGGAAAGAGCCAACAACTGATCTGTCGAATCATTTTCACTAAACACAGACATCAATGGACAGGACATGTAGCAAAATTGAAAGAATAAATCTCCACTTCAAGTCCTTCTCAGAAAGCTCACTTCAGAGATTTCTCTCTTCCAAGATCAACTTAAAACAACGCTGAAAAACGCAAAATTTGAACCCAAATCATTTTAAACGCCACTTTGAGACCGTGCCGTTGTAAACTTCAACTTCTTCAGTGGTTTGGAATTTTGAACTAAAATCTTTATTTCGTTTTCTGGGGTTGATTGTTCTTATTCCACAAGCCATTCCTTTTCCACATGTCTCAGCACCAGCTGTCTCTATTTAAATGAAATCTCCAAGTTTGTAAAATAATCAGAACAATATAAATAATTTAAATAATTACAATACGTAATCTCATGAATATAGAAAGATATTGAAGAAGGTCGTAAAGGTACAACCAAAAACAAACCCCTCGAAACAGCCAAAAATAGAACTGTCGAAACAATTTCAGTAAACATAGTCTTCGATGGAAGGAACATGTAGCAAAAATGATAGAATCAATGTCTCCACTACAAGCCCTTTCAGCAAGCTCGAATTATTTTCACTAAACACAGACCTCAATGGACAGGACATGTAGCAAAATTGAAAGAATTAAAATCTCCACTTCAAGTCCTTTTCAGAAAGCTCACTTCAGGGATTTCTCTCTTTCAGGACCAACTTGAAACAACGCTGAAAAAAGCCAAATTTAAAACCAAATTTGAAACGCCAGCTCGAGATCGTACCACGTTTCGGCAGCTGAAACTCCAACTTCTTCAGTGGTTTGGAATTTTGAACTAAAATCTTTATTTCGTTTTCTAGGATTGATAGTTCTTGTTCCACGACCCATCCCTTTTCTACATGTCCCAACATCAGTTATTTCTATTTAGATGAACTCTCCAAGTCTATAAATTAGTCAGAACATTATAAATAATTTAAATAGTTACATCATCTCGGGAATATAGAAAGATATTGAAGAAGGTCGGAGCATACAACAGACAGGATTTACTGAATTGATATTGAAGAAGGTCGGAGCGTACAACAGACAGGATTTACTGAATGATATTGAAAAAGGTCGGAGCGTACAACAGACAGGATTTACTGAATGATATTGAAGAAGGTCGGAGCGTACAACAGACAGGATTTACTGAATATGGCAATAAAAAGGTGGAAAACAGTCCGAACAATGGAAATAAAGTAAATAGTTACAATACGTCATCACAGAAATATAGAAATATTCAGGAGGCCGGAACGTGCAACAGTGGAAACACTGCAACAAAGCTGAGAAAAACAGTCCCAAAAATGTAAATAGTATGAATAATTGCGATATTTCATCTCAGAAATATAAACAAATATAGGACAAAATTAATATTGAGCAAATATTATTCAAGGCATAGCAACAGGAATAAGACAAAAAGATCTCGAATTAAGAATGGTGTTAACATACAACATCGGATACTGTTGGGGCACTCTCCACCTTTCCACGGAAATGGATTATTCGAATCACTATATAAAATAGTAGTGATTATACCTCGAGGAAGGAAGTCCAGTAAGGAAGTCCAGTGAGCGAGTCAGTCGGGTATTTCCAATATTGCACCAGAAGTGTTCTACTAGTCAATCTATCACGTCTCTACGACGATACTGTATACTACTTACCTTGTTCTGTATTCTACTAATCCTCACCTCTTGTAAATACTTCTCTTTTCTCTCAATACACCTACTGTTATACTATAACGTTGTTTTGTATTATTTCACATAATTCTGTTACCCGACGTAAGAGATCGCAGCGTCTCAACACCAGTTATCTCTATTTAAATGAACTTTCGTGTTTCTCACCGAAAATAGGCAACGAGTACTCACCCTAATTGGTGACTACTTACGAATACCAAGTGTCGTGCTTGTATGAGCAGAGATGTATTGGAATTGGAAATCGAAGATCAGAGTTCCAATTCCAGTCGAGTTCGTTTATTCAGTTGGCGCGCAAATAGCATTAGTAAGTGTATGAATCCACTTCTTCTCCCACCAAATATGGGTTAATTAGTAATCAATCTATCAGTAATAATTATTATCTCAAAACATTTCTTACAACGCAAAAACAGTTATAAGTTGCAAGGGTTGATAAGCTGTAAAAAACAAATCAAACAGCTAAATCTCTTAGAACTTTTTGACGAGCAATTATTAATTATCCTTTCTTTGTTTCAATATACGATATTCGCCCTCTTTGTTTCCATACATTTTATTTATCCTGCCTACATTCGTTTATAATTTATGTTTACTGTTCTCTTCTCTTTTCCATTCTTTTGTCTTGTTTGTTGTCATTTTTCATCATCTGCCGAATTTCATCTGTAATTCCACTCTTTCTTGTCTAATGTTCTTTAGTCTCATTTAACAATATCCCTAACACTGCTCTTAGTGTGTACCACTGGTTCGTTTCCCACTGGTTCGATTCCCACATGTTTTATTTGTTTTTAACGCTGTCTATATTCATCTCCTTGCAATTTGGCTCAGTTAAGAATCTGTCGCATTGCAGTTTAGGAGTTGATCTAGTCTAGAACCTGGTTCCTTAGGTAACGCTACAAATATATATATATATATATTTGCTCTGTAATATTTTATTACATGGAGCTCTCTTCTGTATCATTTTTTAATATTAAAATAAATTTTTAATATTAATTAGGATCGGGTTTTTTTTAATTTACCTTCCTGATTTTTTCCCTTGGATTGAAGTATCTGAATTAAAATATATATATATATATTCAGATACTTTAATCCAAGCGGAAAAAGCAGGAAGGTAAATTCCCAAAACCCGATCCTAATTAATATTAAAATTTTATTTTAATATTAAAAAATGATACAGGAAGAGAGCTCCATGTAATAAAATATTACAGAGCAAATATAAATTAAAATAGGATTAATTTAATGATGTTGAATGACCATTTCGATATGAAAATCCCCACAGGGGATAACACATCACCTCAACAAAAAAAAAAAAAGAAAAGTTTCTGAAAGGAGTTTTTTGTTGCTGAGGTGATGTGCTATCCCCTGTAGGGATTTTCATATCAAAATGGTCATTCAACATCCTTGAATTAATCCTATTTTTAATTTATATATATATATATATATATATATTGTGATGATCCACGCATACTGTCTTAATATGTATAGTAAAAATTACTAAAAAGTTGTAAGTTTAAAAATGTATTTTTGGACAGTATTTTTTTCTTTCTTTTATTATGTTTGATATTTCAGACCGTCCTCGGCCTTTCATCAGAAACAAATGATTTTATAATTTAAATTAGAAACGTTTTTGCGAGAGCGTTCGTCCGCGAGATTGTTTACATCACGTGACGCAGAAAGCGACAGATTTTTTTAATATTTGTAAACTTAAACCTATCTTCAATAATACTTATAAATTTTTGTTTTCGAGAAAATAGAGAAAATAATAGAAAATTTTAGAGAAAATTAGAGAAAATAATAGAAATAAATAAATACTGTCAAAAAATACATTTTCCAAACTTACAACTTTTTAATAGTTATTCCTATATATATATATATATATATATATATATATATATATATAAATATATATATATATATAAATGGAATGATTTGCTTAATCATTATTTTTGACCGTTAATTTAAGTAGATATTCTATTTTATAATCAAACAGTCTATAATTTATTTCTATTATTTATTTTTATTTAGGATAAATTTTTGCGACACCTATCCACATAGAGGAAGCCACTAATTAATCTGACGCATATTAGACCTCTCGACCACGAATGACCAACAGCCTAAACGAAGTTAAATCAAGTTTATATATATATATATATATATATATATATATATATATATATATATGTACCTGATGAGACATTGTTTTTTCAATGACGAAATAAAATGTACAATTTTGAAGTAATTTGTAGTCTGTATATGTTCTAAATAATAATAATAATAATAATAATATATATATATATATATATATATATATATATATATATATATATACACACACTACCGGCCATAATTATTAGGCCACCCCAGTTTTTAAAAGAAATCATGTATTTTATACCATTTTTAGTATTTATTGCCAAGTGGATAATTCTAAATGAAAATAGAATGGGTTCTTTTGTTATTATTACTTTGAAAAATTTTACAAGGCAAGAAATCAAATATGAACTTGGCCGAATCCCAATAAATTTTCTTCATTCTTTCATTGATGAAACTGCAACATAGATAATCATTAAATAATTATATATTCATTTGATGCACATGTTATTGTGCAGTATTAACAGAAGAATAATTTTATTTTCATTTACAATTATTCACTTGGCAATAAATACTACAAAATAGTATGAAATACATCTTTTTCTTTTTTAAACACAGAGGTGGCCTAATAATTATGGCCGATTATATATATATATATATATATATATATATATATATATATATATATATATGTATATATATATATATATTAATCAGCTTCCTTTCAAGAAGTTATCTCTTTTTTGCTTCTCAATTTTCTACATTCTTCATTTTTCGTTTTTCCCATTCCTTGTTTTGCATTCAGTCCAACGCCTCCGATCATTTCTGACGCATCTCTGTTTAGCGTTCCCGGGGGCGTTTTTATTCCTTGCTTTCCTTAACGGCTTAACATTGGGAAATTGTAACGTCCACTTCTGTTGCATTTAACATTAACTGTTAGTTTAGAAATTTTATGGTGCGTTTATTTCTTTGTCTTCGATACTATTTTCTTTCTTTCCTTTCTTGGCGGTAGGGAGAGGCGAAAGCTCAGGTTGGAGCTGTAGGTGAGGTAATGGTCCTTGGGATAGGACATCGCCTCAGCAGGAAAAGTTACTATTCAGCTCACAATATTGCCCCTGGGGAAAATCTTGAATCAATTTACCACCGATCCTTTCCAGTGTTTGGAGCTCTTTAGTTTGTAAGTTGATAATCATCGACTAGCTAAATTGTACTCACTGGTCAAATGTACTTCAATACCCATCGCTGTCTCTTGTTATCTATTAACAGTAAAAATTAATATTTACTGTTAATATCTACGTCTTACATCGAAAATGACCAGAGACTTTATATATCTTTTATTTTGTAATCATTTCCAACAAGATAATGAAATAATGGAACGAGGACACCGGGGAGAAAGAACAATAAAAGATTGAATTCAGGAAGACAGAAGCTGGCGTTGAATTTAAATTTTTGAAGATTGTAAAATATACTACAAATAAACTGCAAGAAAAAACGAATGTATGGTCATCAGCAAAAAGGGCAGCTCAGAATTCCAAATACAGTTGGGGGATACTAAAATCAAGCAGGTGCAAAAATTTGAATACCTGGGAAGTGTTCTACCAGAAGACAGTAAGTGCGACACAGAAATCCAAAGGCGAATTGGCCTGGCGAGGGACGCGTTCCAGAAGTTGAGTAGAATATTAAGAGACAGGAAAATTTCGCTAGAATCAAAGAAAATAGTATTTGATTGTTATGTGATGACAGTTCTTCAATGTAGCAGTGAATGCTGGATGATATCATCAAAGATGAAGGAAAGGCTTGGAGCAGCCCAAATGTGATTCTGCAGTATTAAGAGACAGGAAAATGTCGATAGAAACAAAGAAGACAATCCTGGATTGCTATGTGATGTCAGTTCTTCAATATGGCAGTGAATGCTGGACAATATAATCAAAGATGAAGGATAACTTGAAGCAACTGACATGTGGTTCTACAGAAGGATGCTGCGGATTTCATGGATTGAGCATGCCAGCAATGATGTGGTTTCGGAAATGATGGAAACGAAAAGGAAATTATTAGTGAGCATCAGGAAAAGACAGCTAAAATTCATGGGACATGCAATGAGGAAGGAAGGCTTGGAGAATCTGATACTAACAGGTCAGATAACGTAAAGGAGAGACAGGGAAAACAGTGGATAACATATTTGAAGGACCTGATCAGGTGGATGACAGAACGAGGGTTGCGTGGTGTAACAGGATGAGGAGCGATAAGAACCACCCGGGATATGAAGATATGGGAAGCAATGATCCCTACATCCTGAAAGGACAGGGCACATAGAAGAAGAAGAAGAAGAAGAAGAAGAAAGCTGCAGGGAACGACGAAACCGAATGAGATTTTTACTGGCACGAAGTGCAAGAGAAGGAACTATTATAATAGAAATTACGGTTACATTTTCCTTTCTTTCTTTCTTTCTTTCTTTCTTTCTTTCTTTCTTTTTTTATTTATAGTAGAAATAAATATTTGACTCAAGACCATTAAAAGGTTTGTGGTAAAAGGTCTTTAAATGAACAGGATTCAGAAAGACAGAAAGTAGTGATTGATTTTTTATTTAAATATTTCCCAATTTTAAGTGTTAGCGAAGAAAAAACCGGACGAGAATTTTACAAGCGAAAAGTATTAGAAAAAAAAAATATTACAATAAAACTTACGGTTGAATGTGGCTATTACAGCGAAAAAACGAATAGAGACCAAACAACAAAACTAGACAGTCAGTAGCATAAGTCTCACACGCGCTTCCACAAGTCTGCTTTCCCGACAGTTACAATCTCCAGGTGTTTAAATGTAGGGTCAATAGACACCTCCTATCACACTAATTCCCAACTATTCTCAGAACACTCTCATCTACCCAACCCTCATTCCCAGTATCCTTACCCGCCTATCACCCACCCTCTGACATTTCCTATATTTAATCAGCCTTTCTCCACTCTACGTAGCCCCCTGCGCAGTAGTGGCAGTGACATGCCTTGCTCGGGGTGAAAGGCTTATAAAAAAAAAAAAGCTCATCAGTACGGCATTATATATATATATATATATATATATATATATATATATTGTAATTTTGTTATTACAATAGTTTATAAAAGCATACTATCACTACATAAAAGTTTTAATGTTTCAGAACTGTTCCTCTTCAGGTGATTTGTAAAATAAATGGTGAATACGATTTATTTTTGAAAAATAAAATTAGGTTATTTAGAAAATTAGGAAGTGTTAGTTGAAGGAAGGATGTGCGTTGTGGTGCATTGGACATCGGCTCGGAACGAGAAATCGCGAAGCCGAGTTCGAATTCTAGAGGAATTCATTGCATTCACTTACGCACAAATACCCTTGGGAAAGGTATTAATCCGTCTCTTCCCTCCAGTTATGGGGTATATAACAGGACAGATTGGGTTCTATATCCTTCGCTGGCAACCAGTGTACCACAGAAAGCAATGGCAACCTACTGCGGGATAATCTTCTTCCCAGTCAGTCATGTCTGTTTCGAGACATGATCGCCCAAGCGTGTATCACCTATAGCACTTAACTGACTGACTAAGTTGAAGGAAATGCATTTAGATGTATCAAAATTGTTCAATCAAGATTTAGAATCATGTAATCATGGAGATTTTAAATATTTAATTTATGAAAGAGGGCAGGATGAAATAGATCTAGACATTCCACTTTTTAATATTGTCTAGGTAAGATACATCGTTGGACCTTAAATTTTAAAGGGTTGACACGAATTTTAATCAGGTGTTTGGATTTTAGTTAATTTCTCTTTTATTGAACAATAGATTTTTTTACTACTGTCTATGAGTATAAGTCAGAATTAGGATTACATAATTGTGGTATACTTAATTATATTGTATTACGAACAAGAATTTAGTTTTGTGTGGGTCACTTTATTTTATTAAAATAATATTCATTTTTTTATTTATGTTAGAATAAATGTTATGAACGAAGCATAGTAATTAATTAAATTTTAAAGAAAATTATCTTTTGTGAGTAAGGTACCTAGTCATACTTAAATAGTTAAATAACTTTTAACAACAAGTTGGATTTTTAAAAAAGATATACATACATACATATATATATATATATATATATATATATATATATATATATATATATATATATTAATTTTAAAGAAAATTATCTTTTGTGAGTAAGGTACCTAGTCATACTTAAATAGTTAAATAATTTTTAACAACAAGTTGCATTGTTAAAAAGTTATATATATATATTAATTTTAAAGAAAATTATTTTTGTGAGTAAGGTACCTAGTCATACTTAAATAGTTAAATAATTTTTAACAACAAGTTGCATTTTTAAAAAGTTATACATATATATATATATATATATATATATATATATATATATTAATTATATTCATTGTTTAATTACTTATTTTGGTCATAATAAAATTAGACCAGTGCAGATTTTTATTAAAAATTGTTATTGCAAATCGACTGAAGACACCCCATGGTAGAATAATATGTCGCGTAATAAATCATTTACAAATAAAGAATATATATTAATTATATATATATATATATATATATATATATAGAGAGAGAGAGAGAGAGTACATACAAAAGTAATACTACAATACCTATTTTATCTTTTATCTGGCATAAAAATAAAGTCTTAAATCTTACCTGTCCTAACACTTTTGCACACTACCGGTAGTGTGCAAAAGTATTAAGATATGGGCGATTTTCCTAAAAACTTCACTGAAATTCAAATACAGGTTGAAAAATCAAGAATTTTGCTAATAAATATTGATTATTTAAAAGTAGGTGAAAAAGAAATGTATTAAAAAGAAGTTATATTTAATTTTTCCTTTGTTCTATTAAACAAGTTATTTTGAAAATACTGAACATCTATGGTATGTTTTGGATAAAAAAAATTGATAAATCTAATGTTGCTCTGCAAGACACACTTTGGGAATAAATACAAGCTGCTTGGCAGGAGATACCATTAGATACATTGAAGAAGCTTGTGATGTCAATGCCTCACAGAATGAAGGCTGTGATCAAAGCAAAAGGCTATTATGCTGAATATTAAATTTATTTTGTAACAAGTTTTTTTTTGTTAAAGCATGTGTTGAGTAAATCAAATAGAATTACTTTAATTAAATTGTTCATTTTCTGTCAATATGTCTCATAAAAGATAAAATAGTTTTTGTCCTAATACTTTTGCACAGTACTGTATCTATATATCTATATAATAAAATAAACATAATTTCGATGTTCAAATTCTTTGAATAGCCATTCCTATGAGAAAAAAACTCTCGCGTCCTCATGTACGAACTTTATCCTAATAAAAACCAAATGACAAAATGAACAAAGATACCGGCAGAAGTCCAAAGAAAATTTTCATCACAGGAAATTAAAGGGGTGGGATTAATAAGAGAGTAGACAGATATCTATGTCTATTTTTATTTTTAGAATTTTTGAAACCCCCTACACCTTAACTGGGTTGAGAGTTTAAAAGTTGAAATTTAGCCTTGTTTGGGCGAAGGAAAGGGTAGGGGGGAAGATGAAAAGCAAAAAAAGAAAGAAAAAAAGAAAATGCAAAGAAGTAAAAAGGGGGAAAGGTGTGGTTGACAAGGAAGTAAGCTAAGAAAAGAAAAAATCTATTTCCATAGAAACAAGGGAAATTGTTGTCAATCGAGTTGAAAAATAAATCATAGCGATTTTTAGTTTAAATAAATGGGACAAATTTTATAGAAAGAAATAAAAAATAAAAAGTAAAAAATAAAATAAAATAAAATAAATATATTAACTTAAGAAGTATGTCAATTCAACAAGTGTACACACATACATACATATATATATATATAAATATAAATAAAAATACACAACACACACACAACCACACACATACAAAAGCTTACACACACACACACACACACATATATATATATACGCACATACACACAAATATACATTCCTGAATATATAGTTTATTTAAAAAGCTAAAGTATATTCCTAATTCACGAGTTAAATTCGATTCTAATTATATTTGAAAACTTTAAGAAACTAATTAAATATATATATATATATATATATATATATATATATATATATATATATATATTGCAACTAGCAACATAAATATACATAAAAATCGCAATGAATATGACACTTTAACTGACAAGCTTCATGAATACAACAGTTAAAATGCCAAACATACAAAGCTCAATCTGAACCCCAATATATAGCCATTTAAGATTAAAAAAAGCTGCTTTCCAAAATAAATTTCATCAGTAAAACTACTGAAAAAACATCCTTGGCTCTAAGCATTATCCCAACTTACCACTATATATATATATATATATATATATATATATATATATATATGTTTGTGTGTATGTGTGTGTTTGTGTGTGTGTATGTATGTGTGCGTGAGTGCGTGTGAACTGTGTAAAATGGGTTTAAGCAGACAAATGGCTTCGCTGTTTCACGCGTACTTGCGTGCCGCCCTCGTCATTATATTTTTAATCAAGCCATGGTTTACTTCAATTCGACTGAATTAATTCTCTAATTAACGAAATGGAAAACCCACGCTTTCCCGCGCAAGAACAATGTTTTTAAATCGCGTCACAGTACTGAACTAAAAATCGAACACAATCCACCGACCTCATTCGCTAAAATGCGTTATCGATGGTCAACGTGAATTTTCTAATATCCAATTGTTTCTGCTTTGTTAATGTTGCTCTAAGGCATTTGAAGAAAGCGTAAGTATCTCTGCTCGTAGCTATGATTTAAACAGTAGAGGCGTTCTCTAACCTTGGCTCGCAGTCGGTCTAGGTTTAGGTAAACTTTGAATTCCAAACATCTTTCTAAGAAGAGTTATAAAAATGGTATCCATAGAAAGACCTAATTTAAAATGTGAATATTTGATTAACTATACGTCCAGGCAAACAAAATTAAAGATTCTTCAGGTTTATCATTAAAATATTTATTTTAAAAAATTTTACCAAGATATTCAAAGATTTTTAGATATTATAAGCAAGTCAACAAACATTCACAAATTTTCAAAATACTCACCATCCATTAATTTGTAGTCCACTTCTTACCAAACACACTGAATTACAGGTTCTGTGCAGAAGTATTAGGACAAGAACTATTTCATCTTTTACGAGGCATCAAAATAATTGGGACAATTTACCAATCGCACCTAGTATATATACAGTACTGTGCAAAAGTATTAGGACAAGAACTATTTTACCTTTTATGAGGCATCAAAACAATTGCGACAATTTACCAATCGCACCTAGTATATATACAGTACTGTGCAAAAGTATTAGGACAAGAACTATTTTACCTTTTATGTGACATATTGACAGAAAATAAAAAATGAAATTAAAATAATTTTATTTGATTTACTCAACAAATACTTTAACAAGAAAAAATACTTGTTACAAAATTAATTTAATATTTAGTATAATAGCCTTTTCCTTTGATCACAGACTTCATTCTGTCAGGAATTGACATCACAAGCTTCTTCAATGTATCTAATGGTATCTCCTGCCAAGCAGCTTTTATTTGTTCGCAAATTGTTCCTTGCGAAGTAACATTAGATTTGTCACTTCGAGAGGGTGGAATAAAAAAATGTCAGTCATATCCAAGGATAATAGAATAATGAGTAGATTCAAAATAACTTGTTAAAGAGAAAATAGGAAAAATTAAATATAACTCTTTTTAATATATATTTTTTTACGCCTAGTTTTAAATAATCAATAAATATTAGCAATTTACTTGGCTTTTCACCCTGTATTTGAATTTCAGTGAGGTTTTTAGGAAAATCACCC
The DNA here is from genome assembly GCA_037127315.1 of Ascarosepion bandense. Taxonomy (NCBI): domain Eukaryota; kingdom Metazoa; phylum Mollusca; class Cephalopoda; order Sepiida; family Sepiidae; genus Ascarosepion; species Ascarosepion bandense. The sequence goes on along the minus strand of JBBBDQ010000648.1, from coordinate 2,116,684 downwards.
TTGTTCTAATACTTTTGCACATTACTGGTAGTGTGCAAAATGTTAGCACAGGGGTGATTTTAAAATTTATTTTGATGCTTCATAAAAGATAGAATAGTTCTTGTCCTAATACTTTTGCACAGTACTGTATATATACTAGGTGCGATTGGTAAATTGTCGCAATTGTTTTGATGCCTCATAAAAGATAAAATAGTTCTTGTCCTAATACTTTTGCACAGTACTATATATATACTAGGTGCGATTGGTAAATTGTCGCAATTGTTTTGATGCCTCATAAAAGATAAAATAGTTCTTGTCCTAATACTTTTGCACAATACTGTATATTCCTTACTAGTCGACGACATAATTATTACAAAGATTGAAATAAAATAATATAACGCTATTTTAAAGAGTGGACGCCTGACAAGAACTTTAATAACTAGGAGGAAAGTTTAATAATTAGTTGTAAGCGGCATGAATTGAGCTGTCACTGCCTTGCTATTGTTTCTCTCTCCATGGGCGTGACAGGAGGGAAATATATATAGTTTTAATAGAGAGGTTAATGGAACGTTATAAGCGAGAGGAGAGATGGGATGCACCTTGTATTACAACAGCTGCTTTTGAATATCATGTGTGAAGTAATAGTTCGGTATTTATTTTCCTGATAAAATAATGACATCATCTAATGTGGTTTCTGTTATCTGAAACGGTTCTTTGTGGTCTTGTAACGTTATTCCACGCCGCCCGATGAAGGATGGACCTCGCTGCGGGTCTATACGCTTCGCTTGCTCGAAGCCATTAGGGAAAAAGGAAGAAAGTGAATGATTGAGGGAAACGAAGATGTTGGACAAGAAAGAAAGGAAGTAATGATGTTGGAGACGAAATAGGACAAGCAAGAACACTGAAGAAAAACAGGGAATTAAAATTAATTACAAGAAACAAAAGAGAAAATAAATTCTGAGCTGGTATCAATTACGTAATACACAAATTTATCTTGATCTGAAAATGCGAGAAAGAACCGTACATGGTCAAAAGTTAGGAAAAGTCTTTAAGGGAATTTGATGAATCATTCTTATAATCGGAAAAAAATTAAACTGGATGAGCTAATCGGCTGGTAATTTCATAAAAAATAAACAATTAGGTGTAATAGTGACATTTTCAATCACGGTCTCCGCTAACAGCGAAAGATACTTTCGTAAAGCTATGCAGATTATTACGTAACCCCCGCCCCACAATCATTAGAAACGTAAAAAAAGAGTCTGAAATACTATTTATTATTAATGGAAATGAATACTAGACATTTTTTCTCACAGATGAAGAAGAAGAATAAAGCTAAACAAACAAGAAACAGCTTGATTAAAGTCTATGTATTATCAACACTCTTATATGGCAATGGATGATGGATTTTATTCCTCACAAATGAAGATGCGGAAAAAAGCATAATCAACTGAAAAAAGGGGGGTAATTTCTGTTTGTTATGAATACGTTTATATGACAATGGATTAGTTGAAATCAATCAAATATGGATCGAAATCTGACCAGAGGATAAAAAAAACAAAGAAAAACAAATTGGAAAGGTATATCAATCTATAATCGACGTCTGTTGTGGTATGACGGATATATACACACACATATATATAAACAAATGTTTGGAGGTACAAAATTTGTATACATTTTTAAAAACAAGATATTTATTGACTATCTCTAAGGCCCTTTTGTCCAACATCTCATCAGGAGAAAATTGTTGGAAATATGAATAAAAAAAAAAAAAAAACAGCAACAAGAAATGAAGCACCAAAAAAGACACGTTAATATATATATATATATATATATATATATATATTAATATATATATTAACGTGTAATATATATATATATATATTAACGTGTAATATATATATATATATATATATATATATATATATATATATATATATATACTTATAACGAGGGGAGTAGAAATCGTGTGTAAATAATTATCGAAGGACAGTTAAAATAAAATATCCCATAACAAATATAGAGGCTTCACGAAATCCTTCTACCGGCAAAGAGAAAGTTTACGTAAAGATATACAGACTGATTCCAAGATCTTTAAATGTCTATTGGAACCAGCCATATGTATAATTTTGAACCACTCTTTCCTATACAATTTGCCACAGGACTATATACTCTACTAGGTGTTGAGCAATAGCTGATTCCATTTTTTTTTGCTCTTTATATATATATATATATATATATATATATATATATATATATATATATATAATGGATAGGGAAATCAGAGAACCCGAGTTCAAGTTTCACTTGAATTCTTTGCAAACACTTATGCGCAAATATCTTTGTGAAATGTATGAATCCATCTCTTCCCTTTTCAACTTTCGTTTAAATACCAGGACGGATTAGGTTCTATAGCCTTGCTTGGCAAGGAGAACAGCGCGGAAAAAATGTCAATCTATTGCGGGAAAATCCTCTGCCTACTCAGTCATAGAAGAAAAGAGATATGATCTCTCAAGCGAGTATCAAACATGGTATTTAACTGACTAATTGATAACAAATTAACATAATTCATTTTTATTAAAGTTTCGTAAGAGATATAAAGTGGAACATGTCAAAATTGTTATGAATTTCGTATTTGTTCTTTATTTCATAATGGCAATGATTACTGGGCTCTTTTCTCACGAATGCAGAGGAAATTTGGAGAAAAATAGCCAGAAAAAGGGATGAACGGTTGTTATACACTACCACTGGATCTGGACAAACACCTTAGGAACACGTATTTATAAAAATATAATCTTATATTTTTATTCTTCGTTGGTGACACTCCTCTGGTGCAGCCAGAGGGAGATCGCCCATACGAAGGAGTTGTCGGGAGTCGTTAACCAGACACTGTTCCTCCAGCGCAAAATCTTAGACTTTATATTGTCTTAAAACTGTCACACATTTTTGTTTGTTCAGATCGTCGCTTTGTTCAATATCTACAGTCGGATGTATCTGTCAATGACACCCGGTTGTTTATTGCTTTTCCTTCCTGTCGTTACTTGTTTTTTTGTTTTTTTTTGCACTCTGTTGACATAATCGACGGCCGGATATATCTGTCAACAAGCCTTGTCCTTTGTCGACCGTACCTGCAGCTGTATGTAACTGCCAATGAACCTTGCCGTTTAAGGTAATATATTACACTGCTATGTGATGTCAGTTCTCGTATATCAAAAGAAACAAAGGAAACAATGCGGAACACCTATGTAATATCAATTCTCTTATTTGGCCATGAATGCTGGATAATCTTTTTCCAGGTGACGAATACCTTTAAGGCAAAAAGGAGTGCTTCTATAGTAGGCTGATGGCGGAGAATAAGAGTGGAAACGCTAGGTACGAATACGAGACGTTTGAATCGAGGAACTATAAGTATGTATCCAGAAGAAAACATTTTTTTAGAAACAAAGTAGGAATTGGAGATGTTTAAACATAGCACAGTGCTCCAAACGTAGTAATTTGTGGAAAGCCATGATCCCTTACGCGTGATTTGACATGGCACCTAAGAACATAAATCTGATAAGCTAAGAATACCTAAAATCGAACTAGAATCAGCAGAAATGTTGTTTGTATATGAATATAAATATATATTTTTTAACTAAAGATGTATTGATAAACGTTGCCTGTTTTCGCCCTATTAGAAGAAAAAACGAAATATAGAAATACATTATTCGGCTCATAGTCATAAGGCGCTTTATTTTGGTATTTCCAAGTTTCTGTCACCTAAAAAAAAATCCATAACTGATTTTTTGTGGCCTTTTCAATAGACGGAAGTTTTACATATATATATATATATATATATATATATATATATATATATATAAACTCATTTATAAATGGAACTTGTCTCTGTGCGTGTGTCTGTGTGTGTGTGTGTGTGTATCCGTTACCTATAGACTTCCAAACGGCTGAACCGATTTTCTTGAAAATTTACACAATTGTAGTATAAGCGTTTGCGAGTGTTCTTAGCTAGGGTTTGTGTCGAGGTACCCCCGGTGAATATCGATAATCGAAAAAATCGGGTTATAGAAGGAGTGGTCCGATTTTAATTAAATCAAATTTAAAACACTCATAGAAAAAGACATAAGAAACAATATTCAGAAGTTTCAAGGTTGCAGTTTTTATAATAGTGCAGAAAATCGATAATATATATATATATATATATATATATATATATATATATATATATATATATAAAAGGCAAGATGTTTGTGTATGTGTCTGTTTATCTGCCTGTATGTCTGGATTTTTTTCAGCCCTTTTATTTTAGTTTTTGATTTGGGTTTGGCTCTAAGTAGGTATAATTGTAGTTCTTAGTCTCAGCCATGATACCATTTATTCAGAGGACTTATTTAGCCTTCAAAATTCAGTTTACGACGAAAAAAACTTATTTGATATCGATACCAGGATATCAAAATTTGACTTACATCCATTCATTTTTCTTTCGGTCTACGGTTTCGCTTTAACTGGAAACAACTATTGCTTTTTAGTCTTTCGTGCCAACGTCCAAAGTGTCTGAGCTCCAGGACCATGGATTAGTTTTAAAGCTTTCATTACACCCGAGCAACACCGGGCTATACTGCTAGTATTTACCTAAAGATATAATGATAAGCGTTGCCTGTTTTCGCCCGATTAGAATATAAAACGAAATATAGAAATACATTATTCGGCTCATAGTCATAAGGCGCTTTATTTTGGTATTTCCAAGTTTCTGTCGCCTAAAAAAAAAAAAATTCCATAACTGTTTTTTTATGGCCTTTTCAATAGACTGAAGTTTTACACGCGGTCTTGTACGGAATAAAAAAAAGTCGATAGAGATATTATCAACGAGTATTTTCGTTCCGTGTTTCTTTTGAAAAGGACACATTTTCCTAATGTACACCAAAACCATAACAATTTGTGTTACATTGTGAAACATAAATAGAAAAATACTCACTAGGGTTTACAAACATACCGAGACATGCGCAAATAACTTTTATTTCCATTTTGGCAACACTTGTAGTTTTGTTTCATATTTAATGCCACACATTTCAAGCATTAGCCTCTCCGTGTATTTTGTCACGCAACTTCACCATTGAATCATTTTCTCTTCCTCCCCGCAGAAAATTAAATATCTGTCTACACCAGCGGTCGAAAAACCCCAGCCCGCGAGCCACATCCGGCCCTCGAGTGAATCTTGTCCGGCCCGCTACCTTACTCAGGACACGATATAAATATAGGTAAACCAAACCAAATTGACAGTTGATAGTCTGAATATATTACATCGAATTTTAAAAAATATTTCTTTTTAACTGGAGAATGTGTTTTACTTCTGTTTTTTTATGTGTAGGGATCCCCAAAATTAGCGTCCTGCCTCACTTTCACTTTTTCTGTGAAATTGTTTTCGTGAGCGGGCACTTTTAAATGAATATAAAATAGTGTTTTCAACTGATTTTAATGGAATTTCTTTCAATACTAGTTTATGAAACATGTATTTTTAAGATGTAATATTTTTTTTAACAGAATTCCCGTCAGATATCAAATTATATTGAATCCTTGCTTTCTTCAAGTACATAGAAAATTTATTCACATATTTAATAACATGGTTCTTCTCCATGACATTGGAGCCGTAGCTATTTGGCCCTCACTTTCCAAAAAGTTGTCGTCTCCTGGTCTATACCTTCACAGTTATTTTATTTATTAATATAAAATAGTGTATTAATATCTTGAATAATTTTATACAAGTGGTTGTACCAAAGAGCGGGCATGATTTATTACTTATTTTCAATTCCTTCTTCCCAGTACGGTGACTGGGCCCCTCGACGTGGTGTAATGGTTAACAAGCTTGTCTCGCAAAAAAGCTATTCCAACTGAGAAGTGAGTTAGATTATCACTGGGTACCTCAAACTTTAGGCTTTTTATTACACATAAGCGACGCTTGGAAAATCAACTCCAAGTTTGGTGCTTATTTGATAAAAATGATCATTACTATTCAAATCACAAAACTAGTAATGTTTCGTCACCACCGCGTTGACTTGAATTACCTCATTGAGTAACCACTAGCTTGAGCGGCTCTTTAAAAATATCATTCTTTTAACAATAATTTATAAAACATTTTCCGGTACTATTATACTAACAAATAAAAATCAACCATTCGTCCGCGCATTGAATACTGTTGCCGTATTTGGTTACATGTTCCTGCTATTCATTTCGGGGTTCTCGACAAAATTCAAAAAGGACCTGCAATATAATCGATCCTGACTTGGCATCTCGGCTTCAGTTACTTTCTCACTTTTATGACAACTGCTCTGACGAGTTATTTTGTTCCCTGTTGCCCTGACCACATGAATTTAAGCGGGTATATTTGTAGCATCATTTTACGACTGAAATAGCTTAGTTTAACTGACACTTCAACTCTAACAGTTTCTTTACTCGGACTTTCCCCTGAAAAATTCCTTACCTTTACTAATTTTCTTGATAACGACAATCTTTAAAAACTTAAATTCAATGTCAACTCCCTTGTTCCCTGTTTAGGATGTGGTTTCTGGCTTTTTTTCCCAATCTTTTTACTCTTTTCTTTTTTCTTTTATTTTTTCAATTGGAGTAGATAGACTAAACTATCGCCCTGTCCACACTCCACCCACATCTATTGAACAGGTGAAGAGGCTCATCCCTTGTTCCCTGTTTAAAATGTGGTTTCCGGCTTTCTCTTTTCCAATCTTTTCACTCTTACGTAGCCCCCTGCGCATCAGTGGTGTTGATATGATAAAATATAATTATCCTTTCATCAATCCCCCACCCACCCCCCACCTTGCACACAGTCTTTTCCTTTTCTCTCACTAGAAACCCCTGTGCACATGTCTCGCCTTCCTTTAGATCAAATGATATTAAAAAAGCTACCTGATCAAACACAGTCAGTGCGTTTGGGTTCCTGTTCTTAAATGATATTATTTAGACTTCTATTTTATTATTAAGGCTTCAATTATTTATAATCGTTTTTACCAAGTTAGATGAGTTTGTTATGTTCGTGTTTTCTCCAAATACGTTTAGGATCGCATTTGGAAGTTCCTCGTTTGTATTAAAGTGAATCCTAATATAGTCCAGAAGATGAAATGTGATAGTCACGGAGTTGTATAAACGATGTAATTATTCAAGATCATTCAGGGAGTGACGATTAATTACATCCAGCTGCAAAGACTCAGGTCTGGAAACTGGGCGCTTTGAGGAGCGGGGATCCCTCTCTTAATTGCTGTCGTTCTTAGGTCTACCCCGTTGCACATGTTAGACTCAATGCTATGTTAAAATACGGAGCCCCTAAGAAAAAATTATGAGTACATTTTTATAATAACTTAACCAACAATACAATTTTATGGCAAAATGACAATCAATGCACACTAAAAGTATAAAAATGTTGGAATATATATATATATATATATATATATATATATATATATATATATATATATATGTGCGTGTGTGTGTGTGTGTGTGCGTGCGTGTACAGTACTGTGCATAAGTTTTAGGAAAAAATTATTTTATCTTTTATGAGGTATCAAAATAAAATTTTAAATCACCCCTGTCCTAACACTTTTGCACAATACCGGTAGTGGGCAAAAGTATTAGGAAAGGGGTGATTTTCCTAAAAACCTCATTGAAATTCAAATACTGGGTGAAAAGCCAAGTAAATTGCTAATAAATATTGATTATTTAAAACTAGGTGTAAAAGAAAGGTATTAAAAAGAAGTTATATTAAATTGTTCTTATTTTCTATTAAACAAGTTATTTTGAAACTACTCTTTTGAATATCAATGAGATATTTTGGATAAAAAATTGATAAATCTAATGTTACGTGCCAATACACACTTTGGGAACAAATACAAGCTGCTTGGCAGGAGACACCGATAGATACTTTGAAGAAGCTTGTGATGTCAATGCCAGATAGAATGAAGGCTGTGATCAAAGGAAAAGGCTATTATAGTAAATATTAAATTTATTTTGTAACAAGTATTTTTTCTTGTTAAAGCATTTGTGGAGTAAATCAAATGAATTTATTTTAATAAAATTGTTTATTTTCTGTCAGTATGCCTCATAAACGATAAATAGTTCTTCTCCTCATACTTTTGCACAGTACTATATATATATATATATATATATATATAAATGGAACGTTATTATAGCGGACATTCGCATTTTAAATATTTGAAACGTATATTTTAATCAGCATTTATTGCGTCAATTGACAATCATATATATATATATATATATATATATATATATATATATCCGAGTGAATACAGAAAGAAAAAAAGAATTCTTAGGACGTCCAAAACATTAATTTAAAACAGTGCCCGATATACCGATATATAATATATATATATTATTTTAAAAGAGACAAAAGGAAAACTTAATTTTCTTTTAAGCTACCCATCTTTATCAAGACGTATTTTATAAAGTCAAAAAACGAATTTATCATTTACCTCTTGTCGCTTTTTTAAGCCTACTTATTACTTTCTCACACACACGCTGGCATGCACGAACGCACACACACGATATATATTTATATTTATATATATATATATATATATATATATATATATATATTAATATATTTAATTACAATAAGGCAGCAGTAATAATTACAGACTAAACATCCGAAAAAACAATGTTAAATTAACAGTAACTTAAATCGTTGAATAACCCAAAGAGGACTACCTCGTATGTTAAATAATGGGGAAGCAAAAAAAAAAAAAAAAAGAAACAAACCGCTCACAAGAACAATACGTCTAGTGTACCTTTGAAAGAAAAAGAAAACCCACGATGAAACCTTAACAGTAAAGTGCTCTATACGAAAGTACGAATGTAGAGCAAAAAATACAGTACATGAAATCTAAAAATGAGCCAACACCGACCGCGGTTTCACAGAACGAATTCGTCGGTGGTGGCTCATTTTTAGATTTAGTGTACTGTATATATAATAGTATAATAGTTAAAGATACACAAACATCAATGTTCAGAGATTTGTTATACTTTGGACTCCTTCTTCATGTTATATCACACACTTATACACACACACACACACACACACACACACACACACACACACACACACACACACACACACATATATATATATATATATAGTCATTGTATTGATGTTCGGATTTGTGTGTTGTTCAAAAGAGGATTTGAGAGAAAAAAAAAAGGGCCTTTAAGCCCGAGTGAACTCGTTAAAGAATTTTGTCCACCTTCCTGAATAAATGCGATTTGATTCTAAAAATGCACACGTAACTATCTCGTGTTCCGCTTTGGCCCAAAAAACTAAAATCAGTTCAAGGATTTATGGATTGCTTTTCTTTGCAAGACGTACACTGAATCTTAAATATACGCTTACCTCCGGTAGTAAGGCCTCTGACCGGGAGATTGGAGGTTTTGAGGAGTGTGGACCGCCTCATAATTTTTGGGATTTAATGGTACAACATGATCCAGTTAGGCTCCTAGTTACGGGCAAATAGCTAAACCCTAAAGAATATAGAATCAGTTTGAAAGTATAAAAGTAAATTTTATATTAAAAATACCAGCCATAGATTTTTATATAAAATTTATCAACAATATTTATTAACAATGAAACTACCAAATTAGCAATTTAAAGTAAAATGACAAGGAATATATTTTAAAGCAAACGGAACAGCAATACATTTTACAGTTGAATTACCACAAATAACAATGTTCCTTTTGGTGTAGTTGATATTGACTCGGAACGACAAATCAGGGTGACGAGTTCGAATTCCAGATGAATTCTCTGCATTCCTTTACGCACAAATACCCTTGGGAAATGTATTAATCCGTCTTTTTCCTCCAGTTATGGGTTAAATAGTAGGACAGATTAGGTTCTGTAGCCTTTGTTAACAACCACTCTACCGTAGAAAGCAATGACAACCTACTGCGGGATAATCTTCTGCCCAGTCAGTCATGTCTCTTTCGAGACATGATCGCCCAAAGCGTGTATCACGTATGGCACTTAACTGACTGACTGAATATAATAGTTGGAATAATGATTAAGGCTTCTACTGGTCATAAAGTGGGGGATCAGTTTATTACTTCATAAAAATAGGAAACCGATCCCCCACTAATTACTACATAATAAATTAATACATCTCTTTCCCCTCTAGCTATGAGTCAAATAACAGGACAGATTGGGTTCTATAGCCTTAGCCACAAGGGATAGGGAGATCCATGATCGCCTACGTCCTGAAGGGACAGGGCACATAGAAGAAGAAGAAGCCTTGGTCGGCAACCAGTCTACCGCAGAAAGCAATGGCAACCTACTGCGGGATAATCTTCTGCCCAGTCAGTCATGTCTCTTTCGAGACATGATCGCCCAAAGCGTGTATCATGTATGGCTCTTAACTGACTGACCACAATACCTTTTAGAGTAGAATTACAAACAATATATTTCAATACAAAATGATCGATAATGCATTTTTTCTGGAGTTAAAGGCATAAAATTACGCTCAAAATATCTTTAGTTAAAGCTATATAATTGAGTTCAAAATATTTAAATTTCGCATTAAATAACATATTGAGGTTGATATGCTGTTATAAAAGATAAGGAAACTAAACACTTACCCTAAATGTAACTTTTCATAACATTAATCCATATAATGCCAGCAAAATATTTTATACTGTAGTTGAAGGCATAGAATTGCTTTCAGAATGTATTTGATTGAAGCCATAAAATTGATCGAATTATTTACATTTCTACATTGAATTATTAATACAGGCGTTGTTATGCCACTAAACAAAATTAAACAGGCAACAAGTAAGTACGCTTTTGTTGTGGGATTGCCCCTTTTTGTATACATGAATGGACTTGCATGATGTGTACATATAATCCTGCTTATCCTGAGAACGTCAGTGGTAGAATTGTAAGTTTCGAATTTACCTCTACTATTATGACACTGTCAGCTCTTTGCTTTCGGGTAGAGGGTGCTCTTTGCTTCCAAGCAGAGCGCACTAACCCAGTCGTGGTTCCGCCGAAGGGTAGAATCACGACTCGGTAAAAATAGACAGACATATTTTGGCCCGGCTATATGGCCGGGAAGACCCACTATAATATGACCTTGTGTCACATCTAACCTTGCGTAGGAAGGTTGGTAAATCCCGTAGTAGAGTTGTAGAGTTGCCTAGTTGGTCAGCAAGTTGGAGCAGAGTTAGAGTTGTTGGATATAGACTCATTACCCGGACATACTATTTCACTTGAAGACTGCATATAATTATTTCTACTAATAGTATTCCTGATTTGACTAACCCGTGTTCCAGTTTGTATATTACGTTCAATATAACTTACATTTTCTATCTCCATATCTGTTTTTGTTATTTATTATTTTGTGTGGTTTCTCACCTGAAATCCACAACAACTTTTATGATATTAAACCATATAATATTGCTACAATTGATTTATTAGGTCATACTGTATTTTAAAATATAGCTCCATATCTGTACAATATATGGTCAGATGCCCTTGCTACTTCTTTGACCTCCCCTGAGAATATCCAAAGAAGAATCAGAAATATTATTAATTCCTCATTTGGCAGACTCTCTTTAGTCACTTACCCACCCTCTCAGTGCATTTTGAAAAATCCATTCAGTAGAAAAAACAAACCACAGAAATCTCAACGCTCAGAAAAGTGACAAGCTTAGCACACACACACACACACACACACACACACACACACACACACACACACACTTATATATATATATATATATATATATGTGTGTGTGTGTGTATTATGGCGTTAAAGGCAAGAAATTTGTTAATATAGGCCATGACCAGTTGATAAATAATTCGACCAGTGCTATGGATTTCAGTGTGAACTGGTTCTCTGTTCGGGCCAAAGTACACACGTTATTCCACCTGAAGGTGTTGAAGACGCTGTTCATCAGATCCAGGCGATCCTCTCTTTGTAGACAAAGAGACAGATTTCTTAGGGTTGCTGTGCTGTGTCCCGACCATCTTTAGATGTTATAAATGTTATTATTTTTCCCTGTTCATTCATTTACGTCATCCGCGACAGATTTTCTTTTCATAATTTTTTCCCCGTTTACAGTTCTGACGAGAGGGGACGAAACCGGCCGACTGATGTTTTTTGTTTTAAAATTTATCATGGCCTATAATAAAAAATTTCTTGCCTTTAACGCCATAATACGTTATGGTAAAACATATCATATGTAATGTCGGAATCTCCCTTGTATTGGAAATATGCAGGCTTGAATTCTGCCGGAAGATAGATCCAAACTTACTTTATAAATAGAACTTTGTCTGTGTATGTGTGTGTATGTGTGGGTGTGTGTGTCCGTTACCTATAGACTCCGAAACGGCTGAACCGATTTTCTTGAAAATTTACACAGTTGTACTATAAAAGTCTGTATGTGTTCTTAGCTAGGTTTTGTGTCGAGATACCCCCGATAAATATCGAAAGTCGATAAACGAAAAAATCGGGTTATAGGAGTGGTCCGATTTTAATCAAATTTGATACACTCATAGACAAAGACATAAGAAGCAATATTCAGAAGTTTCAAGATTGTACTTATTACAATAGTGCAAAATATCGATAATATATATATATAAAAGGGAAGATGTTTGTGTATGTGTCTGTTTATCTGCCTGTATGTCTGGATTTTTTCAGTCCTTTTATTTTAGTTTTTGATTTGGGTTTGGCTCTAAGTAGGTATAATTGTAGTTCTTAGTTTCAGCCATGATACCATTTACTCAGAGGACTTATTTAGCCTTCAAAATTCAGTACACGACGAAAAAGGCTTATTTGATATACCAGGAAATCAAAATTTGACTTACACCCATTCATTTTTCTTTCAGTCTACGGTTTTGCTTTAACTGGAAGCAACTATTGCTTTTTAGTCTTTCGTGCCAACGTCCAAAGAGTCTGAGCTCCAGGACCATGGATTAGTTTTAAAGCTTTCATTACACCCGAGCAACTTCGGGCTATACTGCCAATAATTAAAAAAAATTCGAAGAATTTAGGCCGTTGAAAATTACAATGTATTTTTTAATTACTGAAACAGACTATCCTATCAAGTACGAATATCCGTTTAAACAAATGAAATTTAAAATATCGGCTAATGTCGGTTTCGTAAACTTCCCTATGATTTCGTTATATATACTCCCATGTTTCAAAGCAACGAGAAAGATTTTTTGCGTAAATATTTGACATTGGATAAAACATGGATCCGCCACGTTACTCCGGAGTCAAATCGGCAGTCATCAGAGTGGACAGCAGCAGGTTAAATCCGTCCAAAGCGACCAAAGGCGCAAATATCAGCAGGCACGATTTTGGCCTTCATATTTTAGAATACGCAAGGTATTTTCTTACCGATTACGAATAAGAAAGGAATAACCATCAATAGCGAATATTATATAGCATTATTAGTGCGTTTGAAGAAAGAAATCGCAACGTGTTACAAGTTGATCGCAACGATAGCAAAACTGCATGAATTGCATTTCCAATTGCTTCCGCATCCACCCTATTCTCCAGATCTTGCTTCCAGGGACTTCTGGCTGTTTGAAGACCTCAAAAGTATGCTCTATGGAAAGAGATTTGGCTCCACTTCAATGAAAAGTAATATCAGAGACTGAGGCGTAATTTCACGTCAAAGATAAATTGTTTTATAAAAAAGGTATTGAATTGTTAGAGAAGCGTTGGAATCAGTCATTCACCCTAAAAAAAATAAAAAATAAAAAGACTATGTTCATGAATTAAGTCGAATTTTGCGCAAAAGGTTTTACTTTATTAGTTAGGCCTGGAATTTATTGATTGATGTGTTAAACATTCAAATAAGATTTTTCGAACATTTAGGCGGATGGAAATTCTAAAAATCTACTGTTCGCTTATAAAATCAAAATATCCACTTAAATACGAGTATGTTTGTGTTCATATATGTGTCTGTTTATATATATTGTGTTTGTGCGGCAGAAATATTTCCCAAACAAAAAATTTAAAGTTTGGCAAAAAGACCAAGATAACTGCTTTTATGATTTTATTTTACTTTTGTTCAAAGAGAGGGAGGGTGTTTTATCAATTGAACTTTTAAAAAACGGAAAATTCTTAAAACGCTAAAAAACTCAAGATTGATTATATCAAACTTGTCGGTCTTATATTTTATTCAATGAAAGACGCTTATATATATATCCCTTCCTTCTCTCTCTCTCTCTCTCTCTCTATATATATATATATATAGTCATCCGCAGACAGATCTGTTTTGCTGTATCACAGCTCATCAGTACGGTTAGACATCCGATTGCTTTTTAAACCCAGGATTTAAACCCGACCGAACTGGCGTCAATCGGCGATTCTAACTCTGAGTTATGGGCGCTCGGCAGAAGGAGGCAGTCTTTTAGCGTATAATGTATCATACACCAATAGCCAGAGTCTTCTAATTCATTACTGAAGAGCAATGCGTAGATGCTAGATTAGAATTTTCAAAGTCTGCCATTCTTCCAGTGCTTAATCAGTGTGCGAGTGCGTATATATTGATTGTTTAATACTTCATTTTTGGTCCTTATAGGGTTAGATCAGTACACATTTGTATTAAAAAGTGTTCTATACAATTATATCGTAGAACTTCTATAAAATTATATTGTAGAACTTCTATACTATTATATCGTAGAACTTCTATACAATTATATCGTAGAACTTCTATACAATTGTACTGTAAAACACTTGAATATTTTTCATTTTTCAACGAGTTATTTCGGTGTCTTGGTTTCTACCATGAGTGGTGTCTTCAGGCGATTTTTAATAACTAAAAAATTACAAATCGCCTGAAGACACCACTCATGGTAGAAAAAAGGTAGTGAAATAACTCATTTAAAAATGAAAAATATATTATATATATATATATATATAGACAGACAGACAGAGAGAGAGAAGAAAGAAAAGTGGAAGGAAAGAGAGAGAGAGAGAGAGAGTGTGTGTGTGTGTGTGTGTGTGTGTGTGTGTGTGTTATATACGATGAATTGCCAATACGATAAATCAAACTTCGTTAATAAAACAAGATATAAATAAATAAATAAACGTTGTACTTGAAAAAGAAACTAATATTTAGGAAAAATGGGATTATTTTAAGGACATTTTTTGTAAACATAATTTGTTTTTAGTTCTGATTTTACAAGTATATCTGCAATTTCATTATCTGTTCGGTTTTCATTTTATTTTAATATTTCTTCAATCGCTCCCAACTTAAAATAACAGATCCTTCCAAAAGTGACCTCAATTATAAACTGACCAGCTATTCACTCGTATCAATGTTCTCGACAGACTCCAAAGGAGAATCTGTAATGTGATAGGTCCCGACTTGGCAGCTTGACTCCAACCTCTTTCTCACCTGCGGGACGTGGCTTCCCTGTCTATTCTACAAATATATTCATGGTTTCTGCTCGGACGAACTTAAGTCACTGGTGTCCCCGTCACTAGATTTTACTCATGCAACCAGACAGTTAAATCAACCAAAGGCAGCCTCCAGTTCTTCTACAACAGCTTCTTTTCTTGCACTTCCCACCTGTGGAACTTCCTTCAGTATACATGCTTTCTTGACGGCTACATCATTAATACCCATCTCTTATTCCCTTGACTTCAGTACTTTGTATATCGCCCTGTCTATTTTATCTTGTTCTTTTCCTTTCTCTCTACCTTCGCAACTGTCTTCACACCTATGTTCCCAGCCTTCTCTTGTCCTTTCTCTGACACCACCTGTACCTGGTTCGTCTTTCTCTTCACTCTCCTCCTGTCTAAACTTTTACTCATATGTAGCCCCCTGCGCATCAGTGGCGGTTCCGCCAAGCTTGAGGTGAAACGATTAAAAATCAACAAAAAAAACAAAACAAAAAAAAAACATTCTACTCCCTCAGCTTCTTTTCTCGCGCTTCCCGCCTGTGGAACTCCCTTCCATATACTTGCTTTCCTGATGGCTACATCCTCCAGGAATTTAAATGCACTATTAATTCCCATCTCTTATCCACTTAACTCCAGGCCTTTCTACATCACCCCATGTATCTTGTTCTTCTCCTTTCTCCCTACCTTCGCAGCTGTCTTCACACCTGTGTTTCCATTCTCTGCCTCCCCCTGTAACTGGTCCGTCTTTCTCTTTCTTTTACTCTTATGTAGCCCCCTGCGCATCAGTGGCGGTACCGCCTTGCTTGGGGTAAAGCGATTAAAAAGAGTACAGCGAGGCAAACTGAGAATACAAGAAGCTCTTCGAGGATTCGTCATTGGTAACCACAATCTGACCAATGTAAGATATGTGGATGATACAACGCTGATAGAAAACACGGAAGAGAAACTAGAAAAAATCTCTTACGGCAGGTAGCTAAAAAAAACCGGAAAGGACTACATACAAACTACAAGAAAACTGAATGGAAACCAAAATGCTAACTACAATTCGAAGATACTAAAATCAAGCAGGTAGAGAAGTTTAACAGAGGACGGAATATACGACCATGAGATCACAAGGCATGACCATTAGTCTTCCCATCGAAAAATGTGCATCCGAGGGATCCTCCTGGGTT
Source organism: Ascarosepion bandense (assembly GCA_037127315.1). Lineage (NCBI taxonomy): Eukaryota > Metazoa > Mollusca > Cephalopoda > Sepiida > Sepiidae > Ascarosepion > Ascarosepion bandense. Next base: position 2,100,111 of record JBBBDQ010000648.1, on the reverse strand, counting down.
AAGGCTGGCATCGATGCTTTCATCCCTGCCAGGAAATTTCAGCTTAAATCTCATTCGTCTTCATGGTTCTCGCCCGCTTGCTCGGCCGCCATTGCCCACCGAAATCATTTCTTCCGACTCGGGCCAAAACAGACGCCTTTTCGCTTCAGCTCGTAATAAGTGTAAAAAGATACTTAACGAAGCTAAGATGTTATTTGCTGACAGAATGAAGCAACGCATAGCATCCTCTAAGTTCGGCACCAAGGACTACTGGCGACTCTGTAAAAGAGTACTTAACAAGAGCAAGTCCACAATACCCCCACTAATAAACAAATTTGAGGTCCTCACCTCCCCAATGCTTTGCACGCAGATTCTCGAATAATTCTAGAGTGGACTCGTCTGGAATTTCTACACCCGACTTCCCACCTAGAACGGATGCTCAACTGAATGACGTCCATATTACACCCTCGCTTGTCTCTAAGATAATCTCAAAACTTGACCCTCACAAAGCGAGCGGAGGGAACGGAATCCCAATCATAGTCTTAAAGAAATGTGCCTCCGAACTTTCCTCTGTACTTTCTAAGCTCTAAAACTTCTGCCTATCTGCTTCCTGCTTTCCTGCCTGTTGGAAATCTTCCTCTGTAATCCCTATATTTAGAACCCTCGGACCCCGCAAATTACCGACCTATCAGCCTTCTTCCGATCTTTGGCAAAGTGTTCGAAGCCATTATCAACGCCGAGGTGGTTCAGCATCTCACAGCACACAGGCTCTTCCCGGACAAGCAGTATGGTTTCCGCTTCACCAGGTCTACTGCTGATATGCTAACGATCATCGGGTGAAACCCGAACCGTTGCCTTGGGTATCTCTAAAGCGTTCGACAGAGTTTGTCATGCTGGCCTTCTTTGCAAACTGCGGAGCTATGTTATAGCTGGACATTTATTTGAAATAATCCAGTCATTCCTATCTAACCGCACATTGAAAGTGGTATTAAACGGACATGCCTCCCAGAACTACCATACGAACGCGGGTGTCCCTCAAGGCTCTATCCTAGGTCCTACGCTCTTTCTGATCTACATTAATGATCTCCCTGATACCATAAGATCCCAAGTAGGTATGTACTAAGATGACACCACAGTTTATTCTTGCCTCGATCAAAATCTGGTGTGGGCGACAAAGCTAACCTTGCAGCCGACCTTGGAAAGGACCTCCAATCCGTAGTGGACTGGGTTAAGAAATGCCTTGTAAATATTAATGCTTCTAAAACGAAGCTACTATCAATTAATCATCATAGAAAATCGCACCTACCTGCTATTAGCATGGACCAGGCTTGCCTCCCAGAGAGTAAAAAACTACGCTTCCTTGGTCTCACACTTTCAGCGGACCTCAAGTGGAATGACTATATCGAATCCATTGCTAAATCCGCTGCTATGAAAGTCGGTTCTCTGTGCAGGGCCCGTAGTTTTTTCCGTCTGAATCTATCCTGCACATTTATAAATCTACCATCCGCCCGTGCATTGAATACTGTTGCCATATCTGGTCGGGTGCCCCTGCTATTCTCCTTGGGCTTCTAGACAAGGTACAGCGGAGGGTCTGTAATGTGATCGATACCGACTTAGCAGACAGCCTGCAGTCTCTCTCTCAGCGGCGCGACGTGGCTTCCCTGTGTCTCTTCTATAAATACTTTCACGGCTTCTGCTCCAATGAACTTAGATCACTGGTGCCCCCTAGGTTTGAATTTGCACGAGATACTAGATCCCACCCTTTTACAGTGAAACCGATAAAATGCAACCGCAACTTATACTCCAACAGTTTCTTTTCTCGCACTTCCCGACTGTGGAATTCTCTTCCACATGACTGCTTCCCCGACGGCTACAATCTCCAGGAGTTTAAATGTAAGGTCAATAGACACCTCCTGACAAACTAACTTCAATTCTTTCAAACACTCTTCCCACACACCCAACTATCTATCACCCCCCTTCTGATATTTCCTATATCTAACCACTCTTCCTTATTTACCTTCCCCTATGTAGCCCCAAGCGCAATAGTGGCAGTGGAATGCCTTGCTTGGGGCGAGATGATTAAAAAAACAAGCCTAAATAGAGTATTGAGAGACAAGAAAATTTCGCTAGAAACAAAGAAGAGAGAACTGGATTGTTATGTGATGGCTTTCATTTAATATAACAACAAATGCTGAAAAGGACTTGAACACCCAAATATGTACAGAAGCATACTGAGAATTCTTCTTCTTCTTTTTCTTCTTCTTCTTCCTCTATGTGCCTTGACCCTTCAGGACGTAGGCGATCATGGCCTTCCACGTTTCTCTATCCCTGGTGGCTCTGAGCACGCCTTCTCCTGTTACACCATGCAATCCTCGTTTCGTCATCCACCTGATTAGGTCCTACAAATATGTTATCCGTTGCTTTCCCCTGTTTTCCCTTTTTTCCCCTCTATCTGGCCTGTTAGTATCAGATTCTCCAAGCCCTCCTTCCTCATTGCTTGTTACCGAGCATATAAGCATCGACAAGGTTTTGAAGAGGATAGGAATAAAAAGGAAAATTATACTTAAAGGACAGCTGAAGTTTCTAGGAAATATAACGAAACAAGAGGGCTTAGAGAATCTGATACTCTCAGGACAGACAGAGTGAAAGCAACGCGTGACATACTTGATTGGTTTGAGCAAGAAGAAGAGTAACAAGGGATTCAGAGATTTGGATGGCTATCATCGTGTTCGTCTAAAAGGCACACGGCACAGTTGTAGCCGATGCCTTTTCCATTACCTGGAAGTTAAGCGTTTCTATATCTTTCAGGTGGTTTTCTTTTAATCGCTGAAGTTGTGGCCCTGAAATATCCAACTTTATCGATTTCCTATCAGGACCAGCATTATTGCGATATAACATGAAATTTACCAGAAAAGCTCATTAAAAGATTTTCCAGTTTTAAAAACTCAACACGAAAACATTTCAACATCAAATGTATTGTGTGCAACAGTCCACACCATGATGGTAACTTAATATACCTGAAAAAGAAAATCAGCTTACAAACGCGGAGTTGAAGAGTTGATTTTATAATCGCCGCTCAGGTGTGGCTCAAATCCGAAAGTATGGGGTACCTAGTGAGGATCTATTGTAATAGGTTCTCGCAAGACAAGTTTCTTAACCATTACACCACGTCGTGTTTCTCTAAGCTAATTTGTGTCACAAAGCCGTAAGTATGGGATACCCAATGAGGATCGAAGTCATTCAGTTAGTTAAGTGCCATATGTGATACATTCTTGGGCGATCATGTCTCGACAGAGACATGACTAACCGGACAGAAGATTATCTCACAGTAAGCTGCGATTACTTTCTGCGGTATACTGGTTACCGGCAAAGACTATAGAAAAAATTTCCTGTTATTTAACCCATAACTAGACGAAAGAGATGGATTAATACTTTTCTTAAGGTTATTGGCGCGTAAGTGAATACAAGGAATTCAACTGGAGTTCGAACTCTGCTCCTCGATTTCTCATCTCAAATCAATATCCATTTCACAAAGCACATCGAAATCATTACTCACTTGTAATATTAGATTTCACACCAAAGCAACGAGATGCCTTAGGCTGGACTAAGCCTAGCTGAGATGTTGCAGAAGGCCGAAAGTGTGGGACACCCAGTGAGGATCACGCTCACTACTCAGTTGTAATTGTTTTAGCGAGACAAGCTTGCTAAACATTACATCACAAGTTTCCTTAAGCTTAGTTGTGTCACATGGCTGAAAGTATTCGATATCCTCGAACTCAAATCTGTTGTAATAGGGTCTAGCGAGACAATCATTAAACGACGACGAGATGACTTAAGCTTTACTGAGTGTAGCTTAGAGATGTAGTACAAGGCCAATAGTATTGAACACCCAGTGAAGATCGAATTAACTTCTCAATCGTAATCGTTTTAGCGATCTAAGATTTCTAATCATTGCATCACATCGAGGTTTCCAAAATATTTCCTATGCAGAGTGTTGATATGGCACAAGGCCAATAGTATTGAACACCCAGTGACGATCGAACTTCTTATTCATTTGTACTAGCGATTCAAGCTTGCTAAACATTACACAACGTCGAGGCTCCCTGAACTTGAACATTATAGTGATTTGAGAAGCCGCATCTTAGAAGTATTTCCTATAATGCAAAAGAACAGAATAACTAGAGACACATTGATTGGAATCTGATGCTGACCACCTCCACCAAAAAAATAATGCCCCTCGTGTCGATAGTCTATAAACTTAACTGATGTTTTAGTGCACGTTGATACTGTTCTTTTGCCCAGATACAACCGTTTTGCGAGAGGATGGCAATAGTTTAACGTATCGATATATAATCAATCAGATACACAAATACTGATATAAAACAAAATAATTTTATGCCGTCGCTTTTGATCTCCAAAATCGTTCCCTTTCGTTCTTATAACTTTAACGGGTAACTGGCAATTATTCTTAAAGCATTTAAAGTGCAAGCAGTCAATTCTTGATGGGAGATCAATAAAAAAAAAATTCGTCTAATTTTTTCTCTTTTTTTTTTTTTTTAACCGGTGAAAAATCTCATTTATTTTATCAAAAAATGTTGAAAATTAACTATGATTATAGGTAATAAATGGAGTTGCTTCATAAGAAGCACTTAAAATGTAACGATGTCAATTTGAATTCAGAATCTCAAATCACAAATGGAGACAAGTTCATTTATTAGTTTTTAATTAAGCGCTGTAGGATAAATGCACATATAATATCGACTTATTCGATCAATGATTTGTCATTTAAGCACTTCGATTTTTTTTATACATTTCGTCCAAACCCAGGCGACAGTCACTCGTCTCCGCTTCGACGTTGATGACAAACTATATTCCACCCTCTAACCTCTCACAAACGGTATGTGGGAAACATCACACTGGTCTATCGATACTTCAATGGAAAGTACTCAGACGAACTGCATTTCTTGGTTCTGCTAGTTCTAGCCATCACGCCTCGAACCCACCATGACATTCAAAAATACTCTCAATCCCTTTCGTACTTTATGAGCGATATCAGCTCCCTGTACCACTCCAGTAAGTACCTGACTCTTCACTTCTGTACATTTCTAAGAACCAGAACAGGCCGAAAATGAAGTATTTTACCTTATTTTGACGTGAGATGGCAAGTCAACACTTTCTATTCATGATAATGGCCAAAAGTGTCTCAAATTCCTTATTGGAGTTGAACTATTATTCGCCCTTTAACCTCCCTCTCACACTGGAGGGATGTGGTGACTGTATCATAGCTCTATCTCTTCTTTCAGAGCTAGGATGAACTACATTCTTTTGTTCTGTCAGGTTTAACATACACGTCTAGTACTCGACATGCTTATCCCATTGTGATAATATTTCTACCGTAAGTCTTTGGTTAAAAGTAAGTTCCACTCAAAAATCTTCTTCCTACGAACCACTTCTCAGTGGAACCGACTTTCAAGATAATATCTTTCTAATCCCAACAATCTTAAAATGTTCAAGTTAACCGCCATGTTTCCCCCCAATCCAATTAAAATATCCTTTAACTTAACTCTCGGGTTGTTCACGGGCCTTGCACAGAGTGAAGCTTAATGTAAAAGAAGAAAAAAAAACAGACAAAAGAAACAGTTAGTATAGAACTTACAGTAAAATCTATGTATTTAAATTGTACACGTATGTGACCTAGCTGGAATCGAGTAGTGCACAAAAATTCGTAAATTCGTGGAGGCCAAAACGAAATCTCATTAGAATGTAACCCTATTTTCAGATAGCTGTTATTAATTTTAAGGGATTTTCAAGATGACAAAAGATTTCTCTAAAATTGGAGAATACAATTATTTTGTCGGGAAAAGTAGCCGAAATGTTAACAAGTGAAAGACCCATGTGTGAAGTTTACTGAGTACAGAATTATTTTTAAGCCAATTCATCCAAGTGATTCCAGACAAAATATCTGTCAATCGGTTTTGATTATGAGTGACCCTAGATCGAAATAAGGACTTGAAAATTTCCTGTGTACTGGGTTACCAGGAGAGCTAATAAGAGCAGGTTGACAAATAGAGAGAGTGGAAATCGAAATGGATAATCGTAATTGTTTTCATATCGAGCTGTTAAATGTTATACAGGAAGGAATGCTGTTTAACAAAATCAGAACGTAAAGAAGAATTTAGTGAATCGGCTCCCGTGTTTTGGAAGAAGAGGTTGGAAATAAGGTCGGTCTGAAAAATCGTCTGCCGCTAGAAATAAAGAAAGGAGATGGCAGAGAGAAATATTGCAGGTTCAACCAACTGATCGTCCCCTAAAAATACATTTGCCCAAATATAATTGTATTACGGAAATACCAGCCAATTGATATTTCTTTTCCGTTAAATATTAGGACTTGTTTGTAATTTTGTAATTATTCGAGATATATAAATATATATAAATCTATACCGTGTCGTTGCGGTATTAAATGTGGTTTTCATCATATACTAATCTCTCGAAAGTCTGCACTATCCTCAATAAGCGCTCCTACTTTGGTTAATCTGAGATCAACAACACAACGTGTGCGGAATCGGCCAAAGATCAGGGAGATTGATGAGACCAGTGGTTCCCAACCATTTTTGTCCCGTTTCCTTTTTCCAGTCACTTATTCACTTGTGAACCCCTACACCGGAATAAGTTAAACCAGCAAAAATAAAAAAAATATATTCATGTAAAATGAAATGTTTGTAAAAGAAGATGATACGGCATTTATCACATAACTGGCCGTACTTGACGTTTCCTGATTTTCATAAGGCTTTTATATTTCTCGTTTCTCCTTCATGATACATTTTGTGGTGTGTAGCAACAGTGGTGTGATTCAGCGACAAACAGCACTACCTCATTCAGCACAACTGTATGTGTTGTCATGGGTGCAACTCACATATGAGGATTGAACATATAAATAAAGCCTGCGATTAAAACATAAGCATTACTTCATTTGACACAACTGTATATGATATTTCATTCATCTTATTGATGACGTTGAGATTTGCACTGCCAATGGGAAGAAGCATCTTACAAGTAGAAGAAAGCAAGTTTGAAATTATGGGTAAAATTATAGGGTGTGCACCCCACATCTAGCACATTATTAGTATAGGCCGACACGAATTAGAATCTTTTGAACCCCTTGAAATTCTTTCAGGGACCCCAAGGGGTCCATGGACCCCTGGTTGGGAACTTAGGGATTAGACACAGCCAAAGGCCGTGTTATAAGAACAGTTATCACTAAAACAAGTGGATATATTTTATAGTTGTCCAACATTTGGAAATACGCATTGCTCTTTGTAATTTTCCTCTCCTTATGATCATATGCCTACAATCTTTTTTTACTGGGTTTTGTTCTATCAGTAAACCTGGTTCCCTATTCTGTCACCTATAATTATAAGAGACAGGTGAGGCCTAAAATAAAGTGATTTTGCAATATTTGGACGGCAGATGCCAAGTCCCCACTTTCCAGTCTTAATACAGTTCAAAAGCGCGTCCCTTAATACTTGTTGGGGAAGAATTATTTTCCAATATCCAAACTCTGTCTCTCTCACAGGCGGAATGTAGTGAGCCTGTCACGACATTATCGCTGCTTCAACAGAAAGTGCTCGGAGAAATTACGTTCCTTGGTTGTGATAGTTCTAATTTTTACGATTAATCCCCGCTATGTAATTGCTTTACAACTCTCGATCTCTGTATAGGCAGAATTATATGTACGCATTAGGCGAGTCCATTATTATGTACAAAAAGGGGATACCCAACTATATATATATATATATATATATATATATGTATGTATAAATTAAGGCAGACACGTTATTTCATGGTAAATCGAAAGCATAGGGCTATTTCACGCGAACCATCATCAGCTTCCGTCTTTATTATACAGAAGATTTGTTAAATCTGACTTAATTTTTTCTCATATTTGCTCTATATATATTTATATACATATATATTTAGAGCTCTCTTAGAGAGTTATCCTACCACTGTATGTACAGGATACTTCTTTGGATTCTTCTATATCTACACCGCATGCTGATATATATATATATATATATATATATATATATATATATATATATATATATATTAGCTTACAAATAAAACTAATTTAAGTGAATCTATTGTTGCAAATTTTAAAAACAATGGAAACATCTGAATTTCGTTTGTTAATAAAGCATTGCTTTTTATGGAAAAATACTGTTCAAGCAAAGCAATGGCTTGATGATTGTTATTCGGATTCTGTTCCGTCGGAAACAACGTTTAAGCGGTGGTATGCTGACTTTAAACGCTTTCATACAAACACAAATGATGGTGAATACTCAGGTCGCCCAAATTTGGCAATTCTCCCGGAAAACAAAAAAGTCCACAAACCCGTTTTCGCTGATCGTAAATTGAGTTTGTGTGAGATAACAGAGGACTCTAACCTATCAGAAAGCTGTATATTCACTATTTTGCCTGAAAAGTTGTCAATGAGAAAGTTGTGTTGAAAGTGGGTGCCGGGTCTGCTCACAGTCGATAAAAAACAAAAACGCATCGATTATTCAGAGCGTTGTTTGCAACTGTTTCAACGCAACAAGAAGGGATTTTCGCGTAAATAAGTGGCAATTGATGAAACATGGATCTACCACTTCACAGCGAAGTTAAATCAGCAGTCAAGTAAGTGGATAGCAGCAGATGAAATCCGTTCAAAGCGTCCAATGGTGCAAACATCAGCAGGCAAGTTTTAGGTCTACGTATTTTTAGATGCGCAAGATATTTTGTTCATCGATTACCTGGAGAAAGGAAGGACCATAAATAGCAAATATTATATAGCATTATTAGTGCGTTTGAAGTAAGAAATAGCCAAAAAGCGGCCACAAATGAAGAAGAAAATGGGTCATCAAAACAACTGCTCTGAAACGTATCGTAATGTCATCAAATGTAAACATGTTACGGAAATTAACGAAGATTAACTAAACTTGGTTATAAACAACCGACAATTTGAAATGATTTGTTTGAACATTTTTTTTTCAAACAAATCATTTCAAATTGTCGGTTGTTTATAACCAAGTTTAGTTAATTTCCGTAACATGTTTATATTTGTTGACATTACGATACATTTGAGAGCAGATATGCTTATTGCAATAAATCGAAAACTGTGTTATATAAGATTGATTAAAACCTCGTTTAGACTAATGGTCATTCGTGCTCGAGAGGTCTAAGATGTGCCAGACCATATATATATATATATATATATGTGTGTGTGTGTGTGTGTGTGTGTGTGTGTGTGTGTATAATACTTATTCTAACATGAAATTATTCTATGATATTGACGTTAGTCTGCTTAATTATACGTATTATCCAGAAGAAAATTTATAAGAAAACTGCTCAATAACGCTCAGGAACAAATAAAGCGTAAAATAGTAAAAACAAATTTCTAAAATATTCTCTGAATAAAACTTTTACTCCGTTTGCTAAGGAGTGCAGAAGAATGGATGAAAGAACTTATTGAAAGATGCCCGGAAGGTTTTAATATCCCGGGTGTAATATTTATTTAATAAGTCTCTCTCTCGAATTTTCAGGAATTTTTTAAAGAAAAGCTAAGAACTAAAGAAAACGCATAATGTACATCTTCAATAATACTTAATGGCACACTTCGAAAATATTGTCTGATTCCGAAGAGAAAGTGAGAAAATGAATATGCTTGAAAGAGTTATACGTTTCTCATCCGTCGCCAAATGTGTGTTAGCCATTCCATACAAAGGGTAGAATTTCATATTCAAATTATGTAGGCGGCGAAGAATCCCAATTCTTAAGAAAAGCTTAACACAATTTTCTAACACATTTACTCTTCCGTTATGCACAATTCCTACGCTCAACAAATATTGAAAAGGCAAAAGAAAATATGAATTTTTACTGACTATGGTTTTAAGCCCAACTGAGTAGGAAGACTTTTTGCACAATTTGGTATAAACCGCTTGCTTTCGAATGTCGTATTTGATAGCTTAGATTTTATCATAGCTGCAACACATTCCACGTAATTACAGGCGATGGATACGTGCAAAAATACTAAATAATGCACCATGATCCATAATTAACGTTCTTCCCAGAAAAAGGGTCTTCAAGCGATACGGTTGTACTCAGACACAACGAACGTCGGGTATCCGGGAGAAAAGACTCTAACAACTAAGAAATGTAATTTTAGAAAAAATAGAATCCATATATGTATATATATATATATACTATCGGCCATAATTATTAGGCCACCCCAGTGTTTTAAAAAATAATGCATTTCATACTATTTTTTAGTTTTTATTGCCAAGTGACTAATTGTAAATGAAACTAGAATGGTTCGTTTGTTGATACTGCGCAATAACATATGCATCAAATAAATTTATAAATATTTAATAATTACCTATATTGAAGTTTCATCAATGAAATACTGAGTAAATTGAAGGGTGATTCGGACGAGTTCATCTTTGCTTCGTTGCCTTATAAAATTTTGCTAAGTATCAATAACAAGAGAACCGTTCTATTTTCATAGGTGGCCTATATAATCATTGTCCGGTAGTGTATAATAAGGGTGGGTATGGATTGAACCAAGTTCCGTATCCCAAAAACACTATGCTTAAAAAAGTGGTCGATACAATATCAAGCGAATAACATTTATTTAAAATTTTTGACATTATATGTTACAATATCACTTCAACAGTATCTGTTCTGTTTCGACGCTTTTTGTCTTATCAAGTGATGGTTCTGATTACGAGATGAAGAGTTTTAAAAGGTTCAAAACTAGCCAAAATGTTTCTCATATTGAGGGTTTTTTTTAAAAAAAAACTTCAAAATTTCTTTATTATATTCTGAGAACAACGCTCGTTGATAACACGTATATCTACATTGGCCACACTACAAATTCACTCTCACGGCGTCTGACGTTGCACTTAAATGAAAATTCAAATATATTCAGTCATTTAAAACAACACGGTTATCAACGCACACTTCTGAGAAAAACGCTTGTTGATAACACATACATACTTAAACAAGAAAATAATAAACAGAAACTCAAAATCCTGGAAGCAATGTACATTAAACAATTTAAACCTGGTTTGAATACGATCAATTTTGATATTTCCAATAACGTACTCAAATGCCTGTAATTGGATCAGGGACCACAACGCCACTATTTTGTCACTGCTTCGGCCATCCGCCACGGTAGGGATGGACTTGTGTCTTCAATTTAATTCTCTTTGTTCTTAATAACTTAAATGTTCTATGTTTACTGTGTGTTAATATTTATTCTTTGATAATGGCTTATGTGAGCCGAAAGCTTAGACCCGATAAAAAAATCAACAATTACTGTGATTTTTTGTTGTCTTTCAACGATATCACCATCAAGTATATCAGACGGTACGAACGGATCCTACACAAAATTAATAGACAAAACTTGTCTATATTATTCAAAGAAACCTGCATTAATATATATATAATGAGCCAACCTTCCCTGAAGATCCGTTTAGGTGAATCCTTGGTAGGTTTGTTGGCTCACTAAGTTAATTTACTTATTCTACTCTGCTAACGTATTGAGCGCTTTTTTGTTATTGAAACTCGTCTCGGATTTTTTCTTTGGGCTACGTACTGGCTCGGTCCAAATCGCTTTGGCTGATGTTCATGTGCTTAGCTCTTTCTTTTTTTACAACCATTTTTCCTTCCACATATATACGCGGAGGGTTTTTCGAAACGAGTATAGTGATAAGTTTGCATTTATATATATATATATATATAATTGTGTGCATGTACATATTTTTTTAACTGTGCCGTTGACCGAAAAATTTACCTACATCATTAAGTTATATTGTATTATTATTATTGTATTGTTAACCGAATAATTAGTATAATTTTGATTATATAGTAATTTGGTGGTTATTGTGATTAAAACCGATTGATTAACTAGTATATATTATTTTTTTATTTTCTTGGGTTTTTTAAATTTCCAATTTTTTATCCTTTCACTAGTAATATGTAAATTTATTTTTAAACTAAATAATAAATTTGCAACTGTTACATTTAATTCTTTTAACTTTATATGGAATTATATTTGTCTTGTTGATTGTATAATTAGTATAATTTTGATTATATAGTCGTGTGATGGTATTTGTGATTACAATGGATTGATTAAGTATTATCTCTTAAATATTTTTAATTTTTTAGACCCCAATTTCTTATCCTTTCACCGTTTATATATAATATTTATTTTTAATTTTTTTCATTTTCTCCTATTATCTGTTTTTCTAATTCAAATTTATTCCTCACTTCTTTCTTTTTCTTCCCTTTTCGTTTACGCTTTAAGATAATTACCCTTTATTTTTATCGCTATTTGTCTCCCTCTTACCTAACCCCCCTTCTTTATGTTTCAAATCTACGGGTCAGCAGTCTAACTGACTTTCTGAATGTATCTTTAGATTTAAGTTGACATCCGCTCTTACGCGTGCTCTTTGATTATATGTTGCGTATATATATGCTTATGTATGAATATGTGTGTGTATGCGCAGAATTGATGTAATGATGCATTTTTCTTAAATTTTCTTTTAAGAGAGCGATCTTTATTTTTATTCCGGTTTTATTGAGGCCATTGTAAATTTCATTCGTGTAAAATCTTCTGTAAAAATAAAGACGGAAGCTGATGATGGTTCGCCTTAAATAGGCCTACACTTCCGATTCACCATGAAATAACGTGTCTGCCTTCTTATATTTACTCTATATGTATTTATATACATATATATTTAGAGTTCACTTAGAGATTCATCTTACCACCGTATGTACAGGATACTCCTTTGGATTCTTCTATATCTAAACCGTATGCTTATATATATATATATATATATATATATATATATATATTATGCTCTCCTTACGATTGAACTCTCTGGAGAAGAAAATTTTAAAAACAGTTCCACTTCGGCTATATGCGTGACTCTTCAGAAATGAATTGAGTTCTCTCGGTTACTGGCGTCTGTATACACGGCTTACATACAAGACGTTAAAATTTCCCTTCTTTGCTGACATGCGCCGATGGCTTAGGGAGTAGAGACTCCGACTGCCAATAAATTGGTCGAGTTCGATCCCGGCCAGAAGCAAGTGGTTATGTCTAGCCACACTGATGAGCTGTGATACAGCGAAATGGGCTTCTATGTGGCTGACTAATATATATATATATATACATATATATTAAAAACAGAAATAGTGTTGTTCCATCGAAAGAGATTGGTATAGAATAAAAAGTGTGAGTGGCCATGAATGTTCTCTTTAAAATGTAGATTTATTGTTGCTGTTATTATACATGTTATGATATTTTCAGTGTCCATAATTGTATTTGTGACGCTACACGTGTTTCGAGTCTAAAGTTGACTCTCTTCAGGCGAATAAACTTGTGACTTTACGTGTCGCTGTTCTTTTGTTTCTGTTCGCCAAGGTGTCGTTTATAAATAGGTAAGTAAGTAAGTATTTTTGCGGGATTGGTGGTTTTTCATATCAGCACGTGTATAAGGGATGTGCGTCTTGGTGCACCGGCTCGGAACAAGGAATCGGGGAGCCAGTTCGAATTCCAGTCGAATTCCTTGCATTCACTTACGCAGAAAATACCCTTGGGAAAGGTATTAATCCGTCTCTTCCCTCCAGTTATGGGTTAAATTATAAGACAGATTGGGTTCTGTAGCATTGGTTGGCAACCAGTCTACCGCAGAAAGCAATGGCAACCCACTGCTGGATAATCTTTAGCCCAGTCAGTCATGTCTTTTTCGGGACATGATCGTCCAAGCGTGTATCACGTATAGCACTTAACTGACTGACGCGTAAAAGTGGGTAAACAAATAAATAAATGAATGGGATGCTGACTACCAAGTGGAAAAGTTTTGAGGGTGGGGTTTTCCCATTAGTAAGTTAAATTATCTTAGAGGTGCCTTCTGTTATCTAGTTATTTTTTTATTGACTTGCGAAATTGATCTGTAATTACATTCTATCGGTCATCTAGTTTTTTATATATTATTTTGGCGGTCATTTATTTTTAATTTAAAGAGTGTGTATATGTAATTATGTGTGTGTGAGGGCGTTTTTTTATTTCTTCTTTATGCTTTAGAATTTTTTTTATGGGTCATATATATAATCAACCGCAGACATATCTGTTTCGCAGTATCACAGCTCATCAGTACGGTTAGACATCAGTCGGCGATTCTTCCTCTGAGCTATGGGGGCTCGGTATACTTTAGCGAGAGTAGCCGAGAGTGTTCAAATTCATTACTGAATAAACGATGCGTAGATGCGTGAGTAGCAACTGTTTTTTCAAAGTTTAACATTCCTCCATAATGCTCAATCGGGTTGTGAGAGAGTAAATAACCATCAACAGACAGATCCGTTTTGCTGTATCAGAGCTCATCAGTACAGTTAAACGTCCGATTGCTTCTAGCCAGGATTGAAACCCCAAATCATTCAGCGATTCTACCTCTGAGCTATGAGCAACAGGGTATATCAAAAACTTTTACAAGCTTTAAAGGCTGGTTCCTCACACAAAACAAGAACAATCTTTTAAGTCTTATAAAAGTTAAGAGAACACACCATTATCATATGACACGTTGTGATTCACGAAAGAATTGTTTAATACTTTAGAAATTGAACATTTATATTTTATTGATACATATAATAATTAAGATTTAATGTATTTTATTTAAAAAGTTATAATTTATAAAACTAGCGATCCCTATAATATTAAGAGAATCAAAAGAAAAACAACCAACATGAGAATTCTTTTATATATCTGTTTTTGGTATGCGAAAATGAAACGAGAACAGATAAAAAACGTAGATAATTATAAATTCCCTCCACTTTCCAGAGACAATTTGTATGCACTCACAAAATATATAATTCATTTTAGAATGCTGAATGCACGTCAAATGAAGATCCGGTTTTAAGGAAGAGAATTCCACAAAAACAATATACATGTGAAAATTATATATATGCATTTATTTAAGTTATAGATAGAGAAAGAAAAGACAGACAGACAGACAGACAGACAGACAGACAGACAGATAGATAGATAGTTGTCGAAATAATAAGATAGATAAATCGATACATATGAAGTGA
>JBBBDQ010000648.1:1932500-2082500 GCA_037127315.1 Ascarosepion bandense | reverse complement strand
AGATAAGGAAGAATTTTATATATATATATATATATATATATATATATATATATAAAGATAAAGAAACATGCGAAATAGATAGATATATAATGAAAAATGTATATAATATTATATATATGCAATTTGTTATATATATTATAATATTTATATATTATATACGCGCGGTAGTTATTTGAAAGCGCTCAATATCAGTGATAGAGATGACGTAAGTATTATTGATGGAGCTATAAAATATGATAAAATATATTTCGATGTCCAAATCAGTTATATGGCCATTTCTACATGAAAAACTTAAGAGAAATTTCACGCACCATCGGTAACTTCTTTATTTCAAAATAAACCGAGATATTTCACCGGCTGAAGTTAAAAAAATATACATCACAAAAAAATTGAAGGGTGGGATTAATAAGAAAGTACTTTAAATCCCACCCCTTTAATTTTTCTGTAATGTATATTTTTTTTAAATTCCGCCGGTAAAACAACTCGGTTTATTTTTAAATAAAGAAGTTAGCGATAATGCGTGAAATTTCTCCTAGGGATTTCATGTAGAAATGGGCATATAACTGATTTGAACATCGAAATTTATTTTATTTTATAATTGGCTCTGTAATTTAAATATTATTTATATTGATCTCTCAGCCTTGATCAGTTTAAATATTAATGTAATTAATATTAATTAGGATCGGGTCTTTGGGTATTACCTTCCTGCTTTTCTTTTGGATTAAAATTTTATATTTAATATATATATATATATATATATATATAGTCATCTGCAGACAGTTTTCTTTCGTTGTACCACAGTTCCTCAGTACGATTAGACATTCGATTGCTTATAGTCAGGATTGAAACCCGACCGAATTGATATCAGTCAGTGATTCTACTTATGACTATGGGCGTGTTATATACAATATAAGCATACACCAGTAGCCGAAAGTGATCAAATTCATTACTGAATGAACGATTCGTAAGGTTGCCGTTACGATGGTAATGATTAACGAGTTCTGTTATGTGATAATAATTATGAGGATAAGGAATATAGACAAAGACTGTACATTGTCTTGAAAAAGATAAGATTGTATTTTAGTTATTGATAAAATATTCATGATGAATGAGATATGTCATTTGAATTATAGATGGGTTGGTATCACGTGATTATAGATGGGTTGGTATCACGTGATTATAGATGGGTTGGTATCACGTGATTATAGATGGGTTGGTATCACGTGGTTATAGATGGGTTGGTATCACGTGATTATAGATGGGTTGGTATCACGTGGTTATAGATGGGTTGGTATCACGTGATTATAGATGGGTTGGTATCACGTGATTATAGATGGGTTGGTATCACGTGATTATAGATGGGTTGGTATCACGTGATTATAGATGGGTTGGTATCACGTGATTATAGATAGGTTGGTATCACGTGATTATAGATGGGTTGGTATCACGTCAAAAATTATGAAGTTAACGCGGATAAATAACAGTTGATTCCTAATATGAAGGTGTTAAGATTGTTGTGTAGAGGGTAGCTGTTAAAATATTCATGATAAATGAGATATGTCATGTGAATTAAAGAGGGTGTGGTATCACGTGGATACCAGATATTTTATATGCTCTAGAAAATAAACGTGGGAAATTATTGTGTGGGGTCAGTTTATTATTGATGGTAATATAGAATTTATTCCTCATTTTATCTCTACATTATGAATTCATTTTTTGTTTATCAAATTAGGTTTATCAAATTTTTGTTTATCAATTATTAGGTATGAAGCCAACTTTTTCCAAGCAGTTATGGATTTAATAGTAAAACTTGTATCAATAAACAATTATTATCTTTAAAAAGTTTACATTATAAGAATATTTGCTGGTTGTAAGTAATTTGTAAAGGGTTGATAAGACGTAAAAAAGGGACGAACTGTTATTATATTTGTAGCTAAACTTATTTATAAATGGAACTTTGTTTCTGTGTGTATATGTGTGTGTATGTGTGTGAGTCCGTTACCTATAGACCCCGAAAGGGCTGAAACCGATTTTCTTGAAAATTTACACAGTTGTACTATTAGCGTCTACGAGTGTTCTTAGCTAGGTTTTGTGTCGAGGTATCCCCGATAAATATCGAAAATCGAAAAAATCTGGTTATAGAAGGAGTTGCCCGATTTTAATCAAATTTGATACACTCATAGACAAACACATAAGAAACGATATTCAGAAGTTTCAAGGTTGTAGTTCTTGCAATAGTGCAGAAAATCGATAATATATATATATATATATATATATATATATTTTGTGTGTGTGTGTGTGTGTCTGTTTATCTCTCTGTATGTCCTTTATACAAATCCACAATCTGCCTGTATGTCTGTATTTTTGAGTACATTTATTTTATTTTTTTGCTTCGGGTTTGGCTCTAAGTAGGTATAATTGTAGTTCTTAGTCTCAGCCATGATACCATTTACGCAGAGGACTTATTTACCCTTCAAAATTCAGTTTACGACGCAAAAAAGTTAATTGATATCGATACCAGGAAATCAAAATTTGACTTACATCCATTCATTTTCTTTCAGTCTACGGTTTCGCTTTAACTGGAAACAACTATTGCTTTTCAGTCTGTCGTGCCAACGTCCAAAGTGTCTGAGCTCCAGGACCATGGATTAGTTTTAAAGCTTTCAATACACCGGAGCAACACCGGACTATACTGCTAGTTTTGAATAAAACCGAGGAAGTTACGTTTCATTTATTTCTCAAAAGAACTAATATTTTGTGAAAGAATAGAGATTAAACTCTGACGACTGATTTCAATATTTTCACCGTTGACGTTTGCGTCAGATCGACCTCTGGAGAAATGTATGCAAATTAGCTACTAATTTTAGATTACAACATCATCAGGGTAAAAAGATATAGTGACGGCATTGTTTAATTGTTTCGAAATGGTGTGGTTGATTTGAACTAAAATACCTGGAATCTAAATAGCTGACCGGGCTAGACTCGAAGACCGGGCAGCTCTCATCGGTTCTATAATGCGAAAATAATTCAACAGGGAAGAGTAAGAGGGAGAGAATCATTTGTTGGAAAAAAGAAAAGACATGGCCCACAAAACGTGTGATAAGAAAAAGAAAAAGAAATCTACTCATTAGATTCATTCGGATTTTAATTAGAGACAGAAGAAGAAACATTGCCAACAGCGACGCCGAAAAAAATAAAAAAATAAAAAACAAAAAAGCGACAATTTTCCCGCCTCAAAAAATCTCCCGCTGATGTGAAATAAAAAAATAAAAAAATAATCAGTATAAGAATCACCATGTGAAATGTGGTTCAGTGTAAAATATATAATATTACGAAAGCATACAAGCAAACACACATTTATATATATATATATATATATATATATATATATATATATATATATATAAAACACTTTTGTCTATGCATCTCATTTCTCTCTCTCTATATATATATATAACATTTTTCATTTTCTTTACATCTATACACACACACACACATATATATATATATATATATATGCATTCTTTACTACTTGCAGTCTTTATTATTTACATCTATCTATCTATCTATTTATATATATATATATATATATATATATATAACTCTTGTGTCTATGTCTCTAATTTCTCTCTCTCACTCTTTCTCTCTCTCTCTCTCTATATATATATATATAACATTCTACATTTCCTTTACATCTATACACACACACATATATATATATATATATATATATACTTCTTTCATTCATTATTATTTACCTATAATTATCTATCTATCTATTTATAAACTTATTTATAAATGGAACTTTGTCTCTGTGTGTGTGTGTCTGTGTGTGTTTGTGTGTATCCGTTACCTATAGACTCCGAAACTGCTGAACCGATTTCCTCGAAAATTTACACAGTTGTACTAAAAGTGTCTGCGAGTGTTCTTAGCTCGGTTTTGTGTTGATGTACCCCAAATAAATATCGAAAATCGATAATCGAAAAAATCAGGTTATAGAAGGAGTTGTCCGATTTTAATCAAATTTGATACACTCATAGACTAAGACATAAGAAACGATATTCAGAACTTTCAAGGTTTCAGTTCTTACAACAGCGGAGAAAATCGATAATATATATATATATATATATATATATATATATATATATATATATATATATAAGCTTTCATTACACTCGAGCAACGCTGTGCTATACTGGTAGTTTTTCATAAATACGCATATTTGTTGTTTGTTTCTCTCTCTCTCTCTCTCTCTCTCTCTCTCTCTCTCTGTGTCTTTCTCTCTCTGTATATATACATATATATATGTGTGTGTGTGTGAGAGTGTATTATCACTTAAATTATATTTAAAAAAAAACTTTTCCGTTACACCCAGTGATGTGTAGAGCAGCGTTTTTTGCTGTTTCCGTAACAAACTGTTTTTTATGGAGGAGGGTTGTTAGCCCTGCGCCCCATCCCAAACCTGGAGGATGGTGATTTTCTCAGCGTAGCTTAGACGTGACTTACGGCCGAAAGTATGGTGTACCCAGTGAGGATTGAACTGACTACTCAGTTAAAATGATTTTTAGCGAGACGAAATTGTTAACCATTACACCACGCCGAGGTTCCTTTATATTTTTAGTAGATACGCATATTGTATTTATCAAATGGCTAATTTTCCTTAATAAGGTATTATTTGAATTTATCTTATCGGCCTCTTAATTCGATCCTGTATCGTTGCACAACTCTTCGAATACAACGATGCTTTCTCCCGACAAGGCGAAGTCCTGTTTGAATTCTGCCAAAGTGCGCATATATCTTTTTAATAAGGTTTCTCGAATATTCAGTTCAGTAAACGAACATAAGTAAATATAACTTTTAATAAATAAACAGAGCTTCTACTCAAATACAAGTGTCCGCTGAAAATAACTTTTAAATCATAAAGCCTGATCCATCGAAATATAATAAATACACACACGCAAACTCAGATTCTTATCTATCTATCTATCTATCTATCTATCTATCTATCTATCTATCTATCTATCTATCTATCTATCCCTGTCTGTTCATATCTATCTATCTATCTATCTATCTATCTATCTATCTATCTATCTATCTATCTATCTATCTATCCTTCTATCTAATTCTGTTGATATCTATCTATCTATCTATCTATCTATCTATCTATCTATCTAATTCTGTTGATATCTATCTATCTATCTATCTATCTATCTATCTATCTATCTATCTATCTATCTATCTATCTCAGTCTGTTCATATCTATCTATCTATCTATCTATCTATCTATCTATCTATCTATCTATCTAAATCTGTTCATATCTATCTATCTTTCTATCTATCTATCCTTCTATCTAATTCTGTTGATATCTATCTATCTATCTATCTATCTATCTATCTTTGGGCAACAATCACACTTTAAAACAGGTTTCATTAAAAATGAAAGACAAATTCATTAAGATTTTTAAAAATAATTTTTCATATTTTCGAATATTTATTTTTCTTTTCGGAATTCAAATTATGTAAGAATATTTTCGTTTGTTTTCGGCTATAATTTTAGCCATTATAAAATATTCATTTTTCGTCAATTGTAAAGTAATATGTGTGAAGTTTATATGACATGCACATGAAAATAATTACTGACGAACTATTTAAAAATAATTTGGATTATAAAAATATTTTTTTAAATAAATCTTTCTTTTTATATAAAAAAACAAAATTTACAACAAATAAATAGAGAGACCAAAAAAAAAATATTTCCTTTTAAAAAAAAATTTACAACAAATAAATAAATAGATTAAAATGATAAGTAAGTAAAAAGTATAGAATTGGTGCGGAATGAGAATACCACATCAAAAGTAATAAAACTGACGGGAAAGAAGAGAAAATGATAAGATCGGTTTAAAGGCAGGTTAACATCTTGACCGTTAAGGAGGGAAAAGAAACAAGGGAAAGGGGTAGGATGAGGAAAGAAAAAAGAAAAGGAGGAGAAAATTATTGCTTAGTATGTATTCTTTGGGGCCAAATCCCAAAATGAATCTCCACTCTGATTAGCCAAAGAAATACACACATGTAAATTTTTATATCTTCCCACATACATACACAGCAAATCAAAGGTTTTTGTCATTTAAATGTAAATCATCTGCACAACCAGCAGCATCATTGCCTGATGATGCGAATCTATCTCGAAACATGGAAAATATCCGTGTCGCAATGTACAATTAATTCATAACTATGTAATTATTTCTCTCTCTCTCTCTCTCTCTCTCTCTCTCTCTCTCTCTAGATAGATAGATAGATAGATAGATAGATAATTATAGGTAAATAGTGAAGAATGCAAGAAGTGTATATGTATATATATATTTATATATATATGTATGTGTGTGTATGTCTATAGATGTAAAGGAAATGAAGAATGTTATATATATACAGAGAGAGAAATGAGACACATAGACAAAAGAGTTTTATACATATATATATATATATATATATATATATATATATATATATATATATATATACTAGCAGTATAGCCCAGCGTTGCTCGGGTGTAATGAAAGCTTTAAAACTAATCCATGGTCCTGGAGCTCAGACTCTTTGGACGTTGGCACGAAAGACTAAAAAGCAATAGTTGTTTCCAATTAAAATCAAAACCGTAGACTGAAAGAAAAATGAATGCATGTAGGTCAAATTTTGATTTCCTGGTATGAATATCAAATAAATATTTTTCGTCGTAAACTGAATTTTGAAGGCTAAATAAGTCCCCTGAGTAAATGGTATCATGGCTGACACTAAGAACTACAATTATACCTACTCAGTGACAAACCCGAAGCAAAAACTAAAATAAAACGGCTGAAAAAAAACAGAATATAGATACAAATATATATTATCGATTTTCTGCACTGTTGTAAGAACTGCAACCTTGAAACTTCTGAATATCGTTTCTTATGTCTTTGTCTATGAGTGTATCAAATTTGATTAAAATCGTACAACTTCTATAACACGATTTTTTTGATTTTCGATATTTATCGGGGGTACCTCGACACAAAACCTAGCTAAGAACACTCGCAGACGCTTATAGTACAACTGTGTAAATTTCCAAGAAAATCGGTTCAGCCCTTTCGGGGTCTATAGGTAACAGACACACACACACATACACACATATACAAAGTTCCATTGATAATTATGTTTAGATAACATTTAAGTCATCATACATATGAGTGTGTGTGTGTGTGTGTGTGTGTGTGTGTGTGTGTGTGCGTGGCTGTGACTACATATGACAAACGATTTCATGCTGTATCCAATTTTAAATCGGCAGATGAAAAAGACTTATCGAGATTTCTAAAAAATTCCCAAAGACCTCTCACACACACACAAATGTATATATATATATATATATATAGTTTGTGTTAGTGTACATGTGAATGATGCTGCGTATTCTCAGTATAAGTATCGCTTTATAGATGTGTATGATTTGAGAAGACAAACACAATAAGAATTAACAAAGAATGTGTGAGAAGATCGAAGCAATCAATGAAAGATCTAAGAAATGTGTTCGATCTGAGAAACACTAATTGAGACAAACAAGGCCGCAAATACTAGAAGAGAAAAATGAATCTATGCTTCGTTAAAAGAGCCCAGAATGCAGAAGAATATATATATATATATATATATATATATATATATATATATATGTTTGTGTGTGTGTTATTTTCCGTCATAACTAACGAAAGATACAACAGCTATTTTCTAATTTACCTGTGCATTAATTGAAAAAAACCTGAACAATTCATTTTTTGTCTCTTGCTTTTCATTTTTTTTATCTATCTATCTATCTATCTATCTATCTATCTATCTATCTATCTATCTATCTAGTCATCCGCAGACTGATATGTTTCGCTGTATCACAGCTAATCAGTACGGTTAGACATCCGATTTCTTTTAACCCAGGATTGAAACCCGACCGAATTGGCGTCAGTCGGCGATTCTACGTCTGAGCCATGTGCGCTCGGTAGAAGGATGCAGTCTCTATCTCTCTCTCTCTCTCTCTCTCTCTCTCTCTCTCTCTCTCTCTGTATATATATATATATATATATATATATATATATATATATATATATTCAGGGTGTCCATAAAGTTCGTGTGCACATTAAAAATTTATTGCCTTTTTGTATTTGCGATAGATATAATTTGTAAAAATGATTAGAAAGTAGTAAATCTTTTTTTTTAAGGTTTTATTGAAAGTTTATTTAAGTTTCCACATGTCCTCCATCATTAGCAATACAAAGGGTTATACGATTTTGCAGTTCATGGTAAATATTTGCCAACTGATTTTCAGTAATGCCTGAAATCACTTTAGTTATTTTAGCTTTCAAATCTTCTAATGAACTGGGTTTGGTTGCATACACAATTGTTTTCACGTGTCCCCATAAAAAAATCGAATGTGGAGGCCAATAAAATGCTCTACCCCTTCCAATTCATCTGTTAGGAAATTCCTGATTTAGAAACTGTCTAACACGCAGAGCAAAGTGACAAGGAGCTCCATCATTTAGACGCCATATATATATATATATATATATATATATATATATGTTATCTACATACAAGCCGGTTTCGCTGTATCACAGCTCATCAATCTTGCCGGGATCAGGATTTGGTGTCAGTCGGAGTCGCTAACCTCTAAGCCATCGGCGTATGCAATCAACGACGGAACCTTTTAGCGTGTTGTATATAAGCGGGGTATACACACGCCAGTTACAGAAAGAACTCAATTCATTGCTAAAAAGTATATATATATATATATATATATGAATTGAATTCCGACAAGATGATAGAATAAGTAAAAAACCATGGAAGAAAAGCGTCTTTAATGTAACATGTTTCACTTTATTAAATATCTTCAGGAATCTGCGACTTAATCACGGATGTCTAACTTTTATGAAATTAAAAGAAAAATAGTATTTTGATTGAGTTTTGATTTCATTGGTCAGATACGTGTCACGTGTAACAAAACAATGAGTGAATATTTTTAAATGTATGAAAACTATGGTCGTTTATGTGTCCGTGTGTCACGTGTAAGAAAAGCAATAGATGTTTATTTTAAACGTAAGTGTGTGTAAATGTCTGTTAAACATATGTCTGCGAAAATAATGGACGTGACAAATCTATTTAAACGATGAACGATTCATTATATTTTTTTCTGAGAATAATCAGATTTGATTTCAGGTATGAATGTGTGTGTTTGTAAGTCAGTAACGGTTTGTTTATTATTTATTATTATTATTAACGGTTTGTTTATTATTATTATTATGTTTGTGAATGAAAATACGAAACACATTTCCGTTGAATATTTTTGCGATATGATGAATACAAGTATAATAGAAAATATAATAATTAAACAATATAATTAATACATACAAATATTAAAGTATTGGGTATTATACTATTTTAGCGGACGGAAACTCTCATATGTAAATATTATAATTCATAATTAAAAGAAAAATTGAGAAAATTATTATAAAAACATACATCAATAATATATATATATATATATATATATATATATATATATATATATATATATACCGGCCATAATTATTTGGCCACTCCAGTTTTTTAAAAATAAAATGGTGTATTTTATACTATTTTTAGAATTCATTGCCAAGTGGATAATTCTAAATGAAAATAGAATGGTTCTTTCGTTATTATAACTTTGTAAAATTTTAACAAGCATCCAGGAAGCTTTTTCTCGGCCAGCCAATAAGAAGAGGAGACTAGCATGGGGAAGAGAGCACAAAAACTGGACACCAGAACAGTTCATTTGATGCACATGTTATTGTGCAGTATTAACAAAAGAACCATGCTATTTTCATTTAGAATTATCCACTTGGCAATGAATACTAAAAATAGTATGAAATACATCATTTCCTTAAAAGAAACTGGGGTCGCCAAATAATTATGCCCGGTAGCATACACACACACACACACACACACACACACACATATATATATATATATATATATATATATATATATATATATATATATATATATATACGTATATGCATTATGTTGAATTGACAATAAATTAACTAATTTATATGTATTATCTAGTATAAGATAAACATTAATAAGAAAATAATAAGAATGAACATAATTATAATAATAATTGAGATAAAATATATTAATATAATATATAATATAATATGTAATATAATATGTAATATAACCTGAACTGCATATAGAGTAAAGATTATTATAATGTCATGAATTATATGAAATAATATATGGAAGTATCATTAAATTATTTAATTATATCTATCGATAGACATCTTTTGGATTTATGGATTATAAATTTGTAAAAAGGTGCAGTCGTGATGTAATAATTTAAACGAGTGTTTATAGTTTGTAATAATGCTATAAATATATTTTCAAAGTTTTTTCCTCTTTAAAAAACAAATGTTTTTTTTTAAAATTAAACTCGCATTAGTGAAATCAGAATTGTGTCGTACGTCCTTTCAATGAACACAAGAAATCTGGAACGTTTGTGTTCATTGAACCGCGTTTTTTTTTATTTCATAATGTCACTTATTTCGTGATGGATGTGCGTTGTGGTGCAGTGGATATCAGAACGACAAATCGGGGTGCTGAGTTCGAATTCCAGTAGAATTCCTTGCATTCATTTACGCACAAATACCTTTGGGAAAGATAATAATCCTTCAGTTATGTGTTAAATAATAGGATATATTAGGTTCTATAGCCTTGGCTGGCAAACAGCCTACTGCTGAAAGCAATGGCAAACTACAGCGGGAGAATCTTCTGTCTCTTTCGAGACATGGTCGCCCAAAGCGTGTATCACTTATGGTATTTATGGTATTTAACTGACTGACAGAAGATTATAGTTGGAAACATAAGTAAATCTTCTACTGGGTAAAAAGTGGGGGATCGATTTTCTATTGTTGTGAAGTAATACACTGATCCCTCACTAATTACTATTTATTAATACAATCTGTCTCTTCCCTCTTAAAGAGGAGGATAGAAAATCTTCCGCCCAGTCAGTCATGTCTCTTTTGAGACATGATCACCCAAAGCTTGTATCACGTATGGCACTTAACTGACTGACTGATGTCTCCTATTCGTCAACGTTTTTGCATAGTAAATACTTTATTTAATAAAGCCCGGCATTTAAATTGGGGCTTGATATTGTTTCGGAGGTTGTTATGAAGATTCTAGTGCTAATTTGTGAGTTCATTTGAAAGGGTATTAAAAAAGGTAGTATTATGAATTTTGTGTAATTTCTTTTGGGGTGCGGGATTCGTTTTTTTGGTTTTGTGAATTTTGTAAGCAGAATTTTAGGGTTGAGGATGAAATTGTGTGGGTAGTGGAGAATTTTCATTTTTACTCAATATATCTCCTTTTGCAGATAGATAATTAGGGCTGCATATACCGAGGGCTCTAAGGTAGAAACTTATAATTTAAGCAGATTTAAATCTTTGGTTGTAGTAGGAAAAGAAATTAATAATTTCATTTTTACTAGTAGGTTTACCGTAAACTTCACAATCTAATTTATAGTTATTACGTATTTTTCATATGTCCAGGAAAGGTAAATAAATTCGATGAGCCTTCAGAATATGCAGTCCTATTATCTATCTGAAGAAGGGAGATATATTGATGAAACAAATATTTTCTGGCTTTAAATAACCTTCAGTGGGTTGATAAACCTTAATAAATGAATGAACCAATCAACCAATCAAATACCGATTAGTTACATGGCATGTGCTTACGGTCATTTCACGTTGAATACACCGGTTCTCGTTCGATCAGCGAAGTTAAACAACGTTGAGCCTGGTCAGTACTTAGATGGGTGACCGTTTGGGAATACCAGGTGCTGTAAGCGTTTAGTGACGGATGTACGTTGTGGTGCAGTGGACGTCGGCTCAGAAAGAGAAATGGGTGAGCCGAGTTCGAATTCCAGTTGAATGCCCTGCATTCACTTATGCGCTGATAACCTTGGGAAAGGTATTAATCCGTACCTTCCCTCCAGTTATGGGTTAAATAACAGGGTGGGATTTGGGACCCTGCCCTTAAACAAATCCCAATGAAACTTTCTCGGTCGGGGAGGAAGCCGGCTTAACCCCGACCAGGGTGCATGCGGCTTGGGCACACATGGCATTGTCTTTTAGGTTTGTTTCTTTTTAAAGCCTCACCTGGTAAAAATTAACAGTAGCCGTGTCCCGGCCTTGTGCTGTGTCAACCGGATATTTTTGGCCGAGCTCGGACACCTCACTTTTAAAAATGGCCTTGTGTCGCATTCCGTCTACGTGGGGAGACAGATAAATACAGCAATTAACTGACGGGAGTTACTAGCACTGTACAAGACTGTTTTTGTATTTGCGATTACTATTATTCCCAACCTCTATTTTGGTGATTACACACGCAGTCACCTTTTAGGGTTACAACACTATGGTAGTGAAGTCCCGGGGACATGCGACGCGCATTAGCTGAATGATGTCACAAATTGTGTTGGAATGACTATACTATGGAATTTCCCAATCCTCACAGACTGGAAAATCCAGGCAAATAAGCCATAGTCATTAACTATTTAAACTATGGGATCATTGCAAGTAACTGATTTGACTTGCCCACAGAACTACAATGTATCTACAAAAGAATTTCAAATGCCGTCAAATTCATCTACACCTGTAAATCGATGTCACAAAAACGCGAAAACTTATAAGAAGAATTAGCACAGTTGTGATATGGTTATAATAGTATTTTCCTACTCATGGCTAGTGCTATAAGTAAGCCCTACTTAGCTAATTTCTCGCCTAGAAAGGGAAAAACAATACTATACTACAAATGAGAAATAAATTAAAGAGGAGCTGAGACCAAATACCATTTTAGACATTTATTATACGTCGACAAAATGTAAAGAGACATACACATCACAAGAAATAAAAAGTTCGTTAAACTCACTGCATTAGGGGTTCGTTTCTCCTAGCTTCTGGTAGGATTTCGTTTTCTTACGTTTGAATATGTTCCAATGTGCTGGAAGGCATGGCCGTCCTTTTTCTGTCCCTCACGTCCACACTGTTTTTTTTTTTTGTCTCTAAAAAGCCCAGGCACAAAGGAGGTAACTCCCACGGTGTCTTTTTGCAAACGGTGACTTTTCTTGTTTGTTACCACAGGGTCATTAAGAATTATAATTAATGGAATCGAAAAACATCTGAGTAAAATTTCTGGTCACATCAGGATCTCAGATTTACAAAAAATTCTTTGCTCGAAACAGCCTGTAATATCTGCAAAACTTTCGCCATCTAAACGTAACATCCCAAATTTGCGTCCACTTTACTCATACTCCCCGCAGGTGACTTGTTAATTAGATATTTAAAATTACGCTCTGCAAATTGATACAATACATTATGACAGTAGAAATAATAATAATAATAATAATAATAATAATAATAATAATATTTCAGGCAAATATTATGCATAATAATATTTCAGGCAAATATTATGCATAATAATATGGATCCAAAATGCAGGTTTTGTGATAAACACCAAGAAACAATAGACCACCTAATCTCAGGCTGTTCTGTGCTTGCCCCAAATGAATATAAAAATCGCCACGATAGAGTCGGGCAATATTTACATTGGGCAATATGCAAACATTATGGAAAATCTGTAAACAAACACTGGTATGAACATCACCCAGCACCGGTTACAGAAATAGAAGATGTAACCATTCTATGGGATTACACCATCTACACAGACAGAAAAATTGAAGCAAACAGGCCAGACATTATTGTTAAAAACCAGAAGGAGAAAACTTGCCTATTAATTGATATGGCTTGTCCAGCGGATTGTAACATAGCAATCAAGGAATTTGAAAAACTGTCAAAATATAAAGACCTGGAAATTGAAATAGAAAAAATGTGGAAATTGAAAACAAGAGTTGTGCCAGTGATAGTAGGTGCACTTGGAATGATAAAAAATGGAACAAAACAACACATTGAAAGAATCCCTGGAAACCCCAGCTTAAGAGATATACAAAAAATTGTCTTATTAAATACAGCCCACACACTAAGGAAAACTTTATCTATGTAATGCTGGAGATGATAGGGAAGATAGAAAAACATGAAATGGAGCCATAACAACACGCCACTACCTGCCTTAGGTCTCCCCGCAGACTTGGTTGGTAGTGAGACCAAAGCAGAAATCGAAATATGATGAAAAATGACATAATAATAATAATAATTACACCATCTACACAGACAGAAAAACTGAAGCAAATCGGCCTGACATTATTGTTAAAAATCAAAAAGAAAACCTTTCTTATTAATTGATATGATAGTGGGTGCACTTGAAATGATAAAAATGGAACGAAAAAAACACATTGAAAGAATCCCTGGAAACCCCAGCTTAAGAGATGTACAAAAAATTGTTTTGTTAAGTACAGCCCACACACTAAGGAGAACTTTATCTATGTAATGCTGGAGATGATAGGGAAGATAGAAAAACATGAAATGGAGCCATAACAACACGCCACTACCTTCCTTAGGTCTCCCCGCAGACTTGGTTGGTAGTGAGACCAAAGCAGAAATCGAAATATGATGAAAAATGACATAATAATAATAATAATAATAATAATAATAAAAGAAGGCAGTAAATACAAACAAGATTTACAGTTAGTAGATTCTGTAGAAAAGCAAAAAATATGAAAATGAAAGCCAAAGATAAAGCTCTTGAACAGATGAAACAGCGCTGGCAAGACAAACCTCTGCATGGCCAATATCCAGAACGTGCCAATAAATCCAATGTTGACAAAGTTAAAACTCATCGATGGTTACGTGCATCTGGATTAAAGTCTGAAACTGAAGGCTTTAATCTTGCAGCACAAGACCAAAGTCTTTTCACTAGAAACTTTCAGGCAAATATTATGCATAATAATATGGATCCAAAATGCAGGTTTTGTGATAAACACCAAGAAACAATAGACCACCTAATCTCAGGCTGTTCTGTGCTTGCTCCAAATGAATATAAAAATCGCCACGATAGAGTTGGGCAATATTTACATTGGACAATGTGCAAACATTATGGAAAATCTGTAAACAAACACTGGTATGAACATCACCCAGCACCGGTTACAGAAATAGAAGATGTAACCATTCTATGGGATTACACCATCTACACAGACAGAAAAATTGAAGCAAACAGGCCAGACGTTATTGTTAAAAACCAGAAGAAGAAAACTTGTCTATTAATTGATATGGCTTGTCCAGCGGATTGTAACATAGCAATCAAGGAAT
The DNA here is from genome assembly GCA_037127315.1 of Ascarosepion bandense. NCBI lineage: Eukaryota > Metazoa > Mollusca > Cephalopoda > Sepiida > Sepiidae > Ascarosepion > Ascarosepion bandense. The sequence goes on along the minus strand of JBBBDQ010000648.1, from coordinate 2,067,195 downwards.
TCGAAAAACTGTCAAAATATAAAGACCTGGAAATTGAAATAAAAAAAATGTGGAAATTGAAAACAAGAGTTGTGCCAGTGATAGTAGGTGCACTTGGAATGATAAAAAATGGAACAAAACAACACATTGAAAGAATCCCTGGAAACCCCAGCTTAAGAGATATACAAAAAATTGTCTTATTAAGTACAGCCCACACACTAAGGAAAACTTTATGTAATGCTGAGGATGATAGGGAAGATAGAAAAACATGAATTGGAGCCATAACAACACGCCACGACCTGCCTTAGGTCTCCCCGCAGACTTGGTTGGTAGTGAGACCAAAGCAGAAATCGAAATATGATGAAAAATGACATAATTATGATAATAATAATAATCAAGTTGCACTTTGAATGATAAAAATATGAACAAAATAACAAATTGAAAGAATCCGTGAAAAGCGTAGCTTAAGAGATATACAAAAAATTGTCTTGATATTTGCAGCCCACCCACTAAGAAGAACTTTGTCTATGGATGTTAGGGGAGATAGAACAAACATGAAATGAAGCCATAACAACACACCATTTCCGGTTTTCGGTCTTTCCACAGACTTGGTAGTTAGTGTGACCATAGCAGAAATCGAATTTTGATGAAAATTACATAATAATAATAATAATAATAATAATAATAATATAATTTTATGAAATTAAACCCTCTTCGAATAAGAGATTTGAAACAAATAGGTCGGACATAAGTGTCAAAAATTGAAAAGAAAAAAAATCTTGCCTGCTAATTAATATCACTTGACCAGCGGACTGTGACATATCAACCAAAGAACTTGAAAAACTATCTGGAAATCGAAATAGAAAAAATGTAGGAATTGGAAACAAGAATAGTACCAGTTATAGTAGGTGCGCTTGGAATGATAAAAAAAGGAACAAAACAATACATTGAAAAAAACTTTGCAAATCTTAGCTTAAGAGAAATACAAAAAAAATGACTTGATAAGTCCAGTCCAAACACTAAGAATAACTTTTTTTCATGTAACACTAGTGATGTTATGGAAGGTAGAAAAATAAATCATGAAATGTAGTCATAAAAACACACCATTACCTGTCATAGGTATTTCCGCATTCTTGTTGGATAGTGTGACCTAAGCAGAAATAGAACAATGGTGAGGTTGGTAATATTAATAAAAAAAATTACCATTTAAACTAAAAGTCTTAAATATACACTTAGACTAGATAACTATTTTTTTTAAACACGATATACTTACAGTTTGCAAGAATAAATACATTAAACAAAATTATAATAACAATTCAAATCAATATTTGTTCAGTCAGTTTTAATTTTTTCTGCTAGCAATTTTTATTAAGTCTAGCAAAAATATCTTTGCAGATCCGAATTTAATAAGAGATGATAAATACCGCTGCCATATATGGTCAGGTGCCTCCGCTGTTCATCTCGGTGTTCTTGACATGCTCCAAAGGAAAATCAGTAATGTAATATAATGTGATAGGTACCGACTTGGCGGCTCGACTCCAGCCACTTTCCCACCGACGGGATGTGGCTTCCCTTTGTAAATATTTCCATGACTTCTGCTTCAACGAACTTAAGTCACTGGTGCCTCTGCAACAGGTGTTTACTCGTGCAAACAGACTGGCAACTGGGTCTCACTCATTCACAGTTATACCAACCAAATACAGACGAAAATTCTACTCCTGCAGCTTCTTTCCTCGCACTTCCCGCCTGTGGAACTCGCTATCTTATTCTTGCTTTTCTGACGGCTACAGCCTCCAGGTATTCAAATACAATGTCAATAATCATCTCTTAACCACTTGACCCTAGTTCTTTCCTTACCACCCTGTATATTTCCTTTCTCTCTACCGTTGCAACTGTCATCACACCTGTATTCCCTTCCTTCTCTTGCTCCTTTTTAAATGGTTTGTCCTTCTCTTCATTCTCTTCTATCTAGTGCTTTTACTCTTATGTAGCCCCCTGCACATCAGTAGCGTTACCGCCTTGCTCGGAGTGATATGATTAAAAAGATAATTGATAATTTAATCTTTTTTTTAAAATCATCTCACCCCAAGCAAGGCATTCCACTGCCACTATTGCGCATGGGGCTACATAGGGGAAGGTAAAGAGAAGGAGTGGTTAGACATAGGGAATGTCAGGAGGAAGGTGATAGATGAGTAAGGATAGCGAGGATGAGGGTTGGGCAGATGGGAAGAGTGTTTGATAGAATGGGAGCAGGTTAGTGTGTTAGGAGGTGTCTATTGACCTTACATTTAAAAAATGTAAATGTAAAAATTTATTCTCTGAAAATGTTTTTGCTGAGTTCAAGAAGGAAAATAGCTGTTCACACATATAAGTAGAATGAAAGATTGTCATAATCTTTGAGGCTAACATAGTGAAGTGTTTATACTTTTCAGGATGGTATGAAAAGAATCATATATTCTAACTTTAAGATAGTTTGCTCTGAATATCGAATGCGACTGCCTTTCTTGTAGTTCCATCTGCAGGCATTCTTCTGTCCTGGCAAAGTCAAAGATGAAGGATGCTGAAAATAATGCAAACTAATGTTCAAAAGAGAAGAAAAATTTCCAGAAATTACTTTGTGTTGTGGAAGATCCGGAAGAAAAACACGAACTCGGGTATTAGTAAAACATATATATTTAATGAGAAAACAAATACAAAGTGTGTTACGCGTCAGTCGAACTGCCAATTATTAGACCGGGGTGACTCAACTCAACTCAACTCCCAGTGTTGTGGACCCAGAATAGGTTAGGAAGAAAAACACGAACTCAGGTATTAGTGAAACATATATATTTAACGAGAAAACAAATACAAAGTGTGTTACGCGTCAGTCGAACTGCCAATTATTAGACCGGGGTGACTCAACTCAACTCAACTCCCAGTGTTGTGGACCCAGAATAGGTTAGGAAGAAAAACACGAACTCAGGTATTAGTGAAACATATATATTTAACGAGAAAACAAATACAAAGTGTGTTACACGTCAGTCAGACTGCTAAGTATTAGACCGGGATGACTCAACTCAACCCCGAAAGGCATATTCTCTTGGCATTTATAATAATAGGAAGAGTTCATTCAGGGTCATTGCCATACTTATCAATGCTTACTACAATCTCAGTCAGTCAGTTAAATGCCATAAGTGATACATGCTTGGGCGATCATGTCTCGAAAGAGACATGACTGACTGGGACAGATGATTATCTCGCAATAAGTTGCCATTGCTTTCTACAGTAAACTGTTTGCAAGCCAAGGTTATAGAACCCAATCTGTCCTATTATTTAACCAATAACTGGAGAGAAGAGACGGATTAATACCTTTCCCGAGGGTATTCATGCATAAGTGAATGTAATATCAGTACTGGTCATGTTTTTAAGCTCTTTGCACATAGGAAAATAAAATTAATTTACATTTGACACCTATTTTCAATTTACATTTTACACTTTTTTTTAAAAAAAAGTTTAATTTTGTAATGAAGCACTTGATGTCATCATTCAACTGAGTGATATGTTTGTTTTTGTCTTGTACATTCAAATTAAGTTAATTGTGCAGTAATATCCACACCAAAAGCCAGATATTGAAACCGGCCTTCAGCTTTTATTACGCCTGTGTTTTGATGTTTAATCTCCACAAACATTTCTCAAAAGATAGAACATTTTAAGCTCGTTGTGGCATGACAACTGTCGGCCTTTTGCGTAGAATAGAACATCAGTGAATTGATTATCCATATCTTTCAACAACTGTCCGAACTGGCTGTGGTTGAGAGCCCGGCCTCTGATATAGTTCATTTTATTTGTGATAAAGCTATGCATAAGATCTAATTTTAAAACCTTTGAACCAAAATTCTGCTGAAAATATTACAAAGAAACTTTACAAATAATGAATTTGGATGTAAATTTTCTCGCCTTTTCTGTAACTTGGTAGGAACACTTTTATTTTTGTCAACCGCAATACATCATAACATGAGTATAAAAGTTTACTTATATCAAATCTAGGAAATGTCCTGGATTGTTATATGGGGACCGGTTCAGTCGATCTTTTGATAAATATTAAATTCATTGTCACAGGCCCTGAATATTGTAAGCTGTGTTATTCCAGTGATGCCAACGGTCTCATCAATAAAACTGGAAAAAAAGTTCAAACCTTGATTATACATCCTTCAACTACTGTTTCAAATCGCCTGAGGACACAGGAAATTCATAGAGACGCTCGACAACCTCGACATTTTTTAGAAAAGACGTTAGGATAATCAAGAATCTATATTGGAAGCAAACCGCTTGTGTACGGATAGGAAGTGAACTCAGCAAGTATGCAAAAGTAGAAAGGGGCGTAAGACAAGGATGTGTTTTTTCACCAGAACTTTTCAACCTGTACAGCGAAGCAATTATGAGAGAAATAAAAGCCTTGCCAGGATTCGTCATTGGTGGCCATAATCTCAACAATATTAGATAGGCAGATGACACGGTGCTGATAGCAAACACGGAAAGGAAAATGCAGGACTTTCTACAGAAGTTAGCAAAAGAAAGTAAAAAGAAAAGACTGATCATAAACCTCAAGAAAACTGGATGTATGGTCATCAGCAAAAAGAGGAGACCAATATGCCAACTGCAAGTTAAAGAATCTAAAATAAAACAAATAAAATTTCAAATACCTGGGAAATGTTTTGAAAGAGGATGGAAAATGCGAAACAGAGATCCAAAGACGCATTGGCATGGCCAAAGACACATTTCAGAAGCTAACCAAAGTACTGAAAGACAGGAAAATCTCATTAGGAACAAAGAAAAGTGTGCTGGATTGCGATGTAATATCTGTCCTTCTATATGAAGGTGAATGCTTGACGATCTCATCAAAGATGAAGGAGAGGCTTGAGGCAGCATAAATATGGTTTTACAGAAGGATGCTGAGGATACTATGGATAGAGCACGTGTGCAACGATGAGGTGCTGGAAAGGATGCAAACGAGAAGAAAACTGATAATAAATATCAAGAAGAGAGAAATGAGGTTCCTGGTACCCGTAATGAGGAAGGATGGTCTGGAGATACTCACAGGTCGGATAAATGGAAGAAGAGACAGGAGAAAGTAGGGCGAGACGTACTTGCTAGGTCTGAGCAAATGGTTGACGGAGCAGGGCTTAGAAGAGATAGCAAGAGAAAAATTATTGAGAGCGACAAGAGACAGATCCAGGTTGAAGTCCATGATCGCCTACGTTCTGAAGAGATACGGCACATGAAGAAGAAGATATTTCATTGATTCTTTGAAGGTCAATTTTACTGCTAAATAAATGTTATTTCTCAGTACTTAAAATTTCAGCTGATTTTTTATAAAGGATTTCTTTTACGAAATTTCCTTCATTGTCAGAGTTCCCACTCATCACTCATTGGGTCACGATGTCGATCCAGGATGTTTTTTCCGCCTGAATCCATCCTGCATATAGACAAATCAACCATCCGTCCGTGCATGGAATACTGCTGCCATTTATGGTCAGGCGCCTCTGCCGTTCTCCTCAGTGTTCTCGACAGGCTCCAAAGGAGAGTCTGTAATGTGTTGGGTACTGATCTGGCGGCTCGACTGCAGCCACTTCCCCACCGTCGAAATGTGGCCTCCCTTTGTCTGTTCTATAAATACTTTCATGGCTTCTGCTCGGACGAACTTAAGTCACTGGTGCCTCCTCAACAGGTGTTTACTCGTGCAACCAGACTGGCAACTGGGTCCCACCCATTCACAGTCAGGTTAGCCAAATGCAGACGACAATTCTACCTGCAGCTTCTCTCGCACTTCCCGCCTGTGGAACTCGCTCCCATATTCTTGCTTTCCTGACGGCTACAACCTCCAGAAATTTAAATGCAGTGTCAATACTCATCTATTAATCACTGGACTCTAGCTCTCTCCCCACCCCCGTATATCCTTCCCTTTCTATCCACCTATGTATCTGTCATCGCACCTGCATTCTCAGCTTTCTATTGCTCCTTTCTAACTAGTTTGTACTCCTCACTCTTTTCTAATTAATCTTTTTACATTTATGTACCCTCCCCCGCTTATCAGTGGCATTTCTGCTTTGCTCGGGGTGAAATGATTAAAAAAATAACATATGTTGCTGGATCAAGTTTGCCTCAAATTCCTTGAGGTTTGAAACCTACCTTTGACCTTCATGTTTGTCGTAAAAGAGATGGTTCGCTTTATAATCTATTTTCAATTTGTATTATTTTGGCATTACGAGGGAGTTGTTGCAAATTAAACAATGTATCTTTTCATTTACTGTTGTACAAAAATAGTTTAATTCCTTCTTTTCTTAAAACACACGTCCTTCTTTGTTCAATTTTTAATTTCTTTTTTTTCTTAACTGAAGGAGCTCTAGATATTTTACGGTTGAAAAAGAAGGAAAAACAGTTACTAATATAGTTAAACTACAGCTAACATTAAAAGAGATAAAACAATTTTAATAAAAATTTAATTTTCTAAAAATCTAACAATCTAAAAATTTAGCTGACGTTTCACCTTTAAAAACAAATCTTTTGAAATTTTAAAAGAAACTTTTGTGTTTACAACTGTTAATGAACTGCCATATTGTTTTGCTATTAGAAGGAATTTTTCTCAGCTTATTTACGCAGCCACCGAATATTTGCCACAATTTTAAAATTAATAACTTAGTAACTAAAAGTTTGTCGATAACATTAAAATTGTTTTAAATTAATTTTTACATTAATCAGTATTTTTACTTAGTATTTTATTAACAAAATCTAAATTTAAAAAGAAGCATGGTTTATTTTCTCAAATACTGTAATTTGTAAAATATAAAAACAGCAATATTTATAACCAAATTACTATTATTTGGACAGGTCCCAGGTGTTTCTGGAGGGCCACATTTTTGACATGCTTGATATACATAAAGGGGTTCATATGAGATAGGCACTTAAGACAAGTTTAAATAAGGAAATAATAACCTATAGCAAAATGAAAGCCGTGTGCAACGTTTGCCCGTCACAGCATTATATTTGAGGCCAAACAATAAAAAAAGGGAGATTATTTGTAATGATAATATAAATAATAATACCGTTTAATCAAGAAATCTTATGGAAGTGTGTAAATTGATCATCTTAATCATAAACTTCTTTTAAAGGCTTTGAGAATAAAATTAATTTACCGGACGAAGAGAGACTTTAGAGTCTATTATTCGGAAAACTAATGTGTCTGTCGACTCAGAAGGAGAAATCAGAGAGCCGAGTTCAAATTCCAATTGAATTCGTTGCCTTCATTTACGCGCGAGACATGATCGCCCAAGCATGTATCACGTATGACATTTAATACACTGCATGTAACTCTTATGTGCCTTTAAACGTAATATGTTTTTATAATTTGAGAATTAGTGCTTTATCATAAGTGTACGCGTCCCAGTTATAGAACTCGTTAAAATAAACATGACCTATGCTTGTAAAGGCAGAATAAAAGACAGACTTTAACGAAGTGATATTCATAGTATATTATTTTTTTAATCGGATTCAGAAGCAAGTGATCACGTCAAATTTTGCAAACAGAAATGGAGTCACCATTTTCAGGAAAATTATTTAGAAGTAAAAAAAAATCCAACTCTTGTCTCGTAGTGAAAAAGAACAGAAGACCATCTTTGCGTGACAAAAGCCCATCCAAATCTCTACGTTCTGTTCCTGTTAGCATCTTATGCCTAATGTCTTGTTAGTACTTTTTTTTCTGTAGAAGTCACGCCGCAGAGACAAAGTTCTCAGCCACCCCTTACTCTCCATTTTTTCTACACCTCTGCGGATGCTCTCCTTCCTCGCCACCAATGGCGTTTCCATTTTTTTCGCTTAGCATAGCCCGCCTTCAGCAAAAGTCAAGAAGAAATAAAGAAAAAAACTAATTTCACTCAGATTTGTTTATATGCACACACACACACACACACACACACACACACACACACACATGTATATGTATATATATATATTTGTGTATGTTTGTATGTGTGTTTGTATGCATCTATCTATATGTATGGATGATTAAATATAGTCTTTTAAAAGAAAGCCAGAGATTCAGTGAACTCGTATATACAAACCGGCCACAATGGCAAACATGTTAATATTGCATTTAAAAAGATGGTATTGCGCCAAATGTCTACATAGATTGAGATAACAAATCCTGATATTTTTAATATTAAATATATGTGTATGTGTGTTTATATTTTTAATATTATATATATGTGTGTGATTGTATGTATGTATGCATATATCTATCTATATATATATATACTAGCAGTATAGCCCGGTGTTGCTCGGGTGTAATGAAAGCTTTAAAACTAATCCATGGTCCTGGAGCTCGGACTCAGCCTAAAGAATATTTGTATGAAATTTGGTTAGAATCGGATAAAAATTGTGGATTTGTATAAAGGACATACAGGCAGATAAACAGACACACACACACACACACACACATCTTGCCTTTTATATATATATATTGTCGATTTTTTGCACTATTGTAATAACTGCAACCTTGAAACTTCTGAATATCTTTTCTTATGTCTTTGTCTATGAGTGTATCAAATTTGATTAAAATAGGACCACTCCTTCTATAACCCGATTTTTTCGATTATCGATATTTATCGGGGGTAACTCGACACAAAACCTAGCTAAAAACACTCGCAGACGCTTATAGTACAACTGTGTAAATTTTCAAGAAAATCGGTTCAGTCTTTTCGGAGTCTATAAGTAACGGAAACACACACACAGACACACACACACACACACAAACACACACACACACACAAACACACACACACAGAGACAAAGTTCCATTTATAAATAAGTTTGGCTTATATATCTATATCTATATGGATGATTAAATATAGTCTTTCAAAAGAAATTCATATATCCAGTGAACTAGTATATACAAACCAGCCACAATGACAAACGTGTTAATATTGCATTTAAAAAGATGGTATTGCGCCAAATTGAGATAAATCCTGATATTGTTAATATTGTTAGAGCGATGCTCACGCTGTACAAGGCCTGAGAGCAACTCGTGATACAGATTACAATCTATATTTTTGTGGGTATGCAGGGAACTTAGATATTAACCCTACATGTGCAGCGGTTAGAATTTCAATGATCACATAATCAACCGCTTGACAGTCAATTCTGCAAGGCAATGGATCGTGTGAAGAAGCTGCTTATCAAGAGAATCGGCAGTGAATTCTCTTTGAGTTACACGTGCTAACAAATCGCTGTTGCTGCTATTGTAATTCCTCAAATCCAGTATAAAACACAGATTGACACTGTTTCCATGAGTAGTAAAGAAACGCAAATGTGCCTGAGCACGTGTCTAAAACAGGGATTTGTTAATCATTCCCAGCAGATGGATGTAGTCGGAAACGAATAGCTGTTCACATTACAGAGTTCGATGAGTGGATGGTGTAATGTTCATCTAATTCTGTAGCTGTGATCACTCTTTCCTATATTGATTTAAGTCTTTTCCCTACAAGGAAACATTTGGCATTCATTGACCGATAATTTCGGATGAAACTTATAAAATCTTTCTCACAAAATATTTTCCAGTATTGATAAGGGTTTCCTTCCTAACCTTTTATTTGATGTAGTTTGGAATGTCAACATCCTGTTTTTGTCATTGGTTTCCCTTTTTAGTTGAAATATATAAAACCTTTCTGTTAAAAAAACTTTCAGTAAAATAGGTTTCTTAAGTCCAGTAGCTATTATTGCTCTTTCCAGTATTAAGTGGGGGGGGGGGTTCTTTCTAACCTTTTATTTGAAGTAGCGTGGAAAGTTAACATCTTCATTATGTCATCATTTTTGCTTTGGATTACATGTTTTGTCCATTTTATTTACTGCTGCTGCTGTTGAAAGTTCTGTGGTTTCTGTAGCTACTTTATTTGTGATTATATAGCGGCAATACACCAGTCTGGAAAAAGAAGGGTCCAGCTTCATTGATCAATCTATTTTTCAGCAGAGAAGGTCTTTTGCAGTAGTATGCAGGAATGTTAATTTATTTCTGGGGTGTATGAAGAAATTTGTTTGGCCTTGAAAAATATTGCGCCACCTGTGATTGCATAAGGTTTTTATCATGCACCGACACTATTGTTCCGACTGTTGGTTAGTTGTCCTGCGGCCATTGTCTGCGATGGACGTTACTCCAAAGAAGCGTTCGAAAATTGTAATTCTGCAAGAACACAATGGCAAAGAGAGATTACCAACATTGTTGGGGTCTGCCTTTACACTGACATTAGTGTTTGGCGAAGAAACAAACCGGATCGTAAAACGTAAAATAAATTATGGTTAAAGAGAAAAACCAAGACAAGAGACGACGTATACAGGATCAAAGAGTATGAAAGATCCTTGGAGGGCATCATTCGTTTTGTTTCAGTGGTGCATCTATGACTTCCACTTGAAGTATGAAATGCGTTTAAGCTCCAGTAGGCGCTCAAGGCACTGAAACTCACTGATTGAACATCGGTTTAATTCGAGTGTTAAAATGCCTTGCATGATCGGCGATGGTGGAAAGTCACTTGTTTGATTTTCGAGGAACGGATTGTAAACCAGTTTTCTTCTTTTTTTTTTTTTTACATCGGTAGACTGTTCCCGTTCAACTGCTCATGAGTGGAAACAAGGCGGGCAATAAATGAGCAGTACTGAAAATAGGAATTAGACAAGATGTCCTTCTGCATTAGCAGTGGAAATGTCGGTGATACTTGTGTAGAGCACGAGGATGCCGAAGAGAGATCGCACATATGAAGGAGCCGCCAGCAGGCGTTAGCCAGTTTCTGTCCCTTCAGCTTGAAATTCTAGATTTTATATAGTCTTAAACTTCTCACACTTTTTGCTTTTTCGGGTTGTCGATATGTAGAGAGTACCTACGGCCAGATGTATCTGTCAATCACACCTAGCAATCCATTGCTTTTCAAGTTGGCTGTCGCTTGTTTATTTTTTTCTTTTGCATTGCATTTTCCTGACATCATTTATGACCGGATATATCTGTCAACTACATTCTTGCCCGGCCATCAATTTTCAAGCCGGTTGTCACTTTTGTTGACATTAACTACGGCCGAATATACCAAACTATGTTTTCTTTCGTTCAAGGTAATATGTTACAACCGGTCTCTGATAGAGTTCACTGTTTTTTGTGATTTAGAAAGTGCACAATAGGTAGTTGCCTCAACCAGAAGCATGACGTGAATGCAGCGGAACTTAGAATATATTCCCAAAAAAGAGTTATACGCTTGGTCTACGAGGGAAGAATTCCCCAGGATGTTCGGAGATTGACCTGAAAACACGTAACACTCGATTAATAAGCATTTCGACCTTGTACCACATGATATTTCTTCTATGTGCCGCATCTCTTCAGGACTAGGCTCTCTACATCTTCCTATCCCTTGTATCTTTTAACACTTTCTCTTCTTACCCCTCCCAAACCCTGCTCTGTTATCCATTTGGTCAAGCCCTTAAATCTAGAATATAAATGTATAGAAACTAGCATAGCCACAAAGTGAGGTATTAGTTTATATATTGATTATAATATAGAATTGATCTCCCACTTTATACCCACTTCATAATTTTTTATTTGTTTATCCAATTCTAATTAGGAATGAATCCACCTCTTCTTAATACTGATTAGCTACGCAGGCATATGTTTTAGATTTCTTTCTTTCTTCTTCTTCTTCTATGTGCCGTGTCCCTTCAGGACGTTGGCGATCGTGGCCTTCCACATCTCCCTATCCCTTGTCACTCTTAATACCCTTTGTTCTTTTATCCCACTCAATTTCTTCTCCACCATCGATCTGCTCAAGTACACCAAGTATCTTATACTTTGCTTTCTTAGTCAGTCAAGTCTCTTTCGAGACATGATCGTCCAAGCATGGCATTTAATACCAGATAACGACTGACATTGCATTTAAATTTTTGAAGATCAAAAGACATGCAAGAAGTCCGTAGAGAATCCCTCAAGTTAGAAAAGTAAGAAAAGAAAGTTCTATACAATTTACGGAGACATTGGCAGAAGTTTATTCGGCAATAGGTTGCCATTACTTTCTGCGGTAGACTGGTCGCCAGCCATGGCTAGAGAACCCAATCTGTCCTGCAATTTAACTCATGGCTAAAAGGAGAAGTGATATATTATTTTACATTATTATATTAAGTATAAATAGTGGGGAATCAGTTTATTACTTCATAATAATAGAAAACCTATCCCTCACTTTATGCCCAGTAGAAGACTTACTTATGTTTTCAACTATTATATTCAGTCAGACAGTTAAGCGCCATACGTGATACACACTAGACAGAAGTTTATCCCGCATTAGGTTGCCATTGCTTTTTGCGGTAGACTGGTTGCCAATCTGTCCTGAACCCAATCTGTCCTGTTATTTAACCCATAGAACCCAATCTGTCCTGTTATTTAACCCATAATTGGTAGGAAGTGACGGATTATTACCTTTCCCAAGGGTATTTGCGCGTAATTGAATGCAATGAATTCAACTGGAATTCGAAATCGGTTCCTCGATTTCTCGTTTCGAACCGATATTCACTGCACCACAACGTACATCCGCTAATGTACACGTATACTGTACATTTATATAAAAACAATGTATCTAATAAAATACGAGTATACAATAAAAATAATTTTCAAACAAAAAATAAAAACGACTGTTAATTCTATTTCGTAACATTCCGTAAAATATGTATATAGTTTTAATTTGTGATAATGATTAGCGCCAAGACTATTTATTTTTCAGGAACTTTACAGAGAAAAATTATTTTCGTAAGCAGGTTTGTTTTTTAATGAAAAGTGCTCGATATCTCTGGTACGTTTAAAGAGAGAATTTGTCACCTTATCTGAGCAGGTTCGTGTCGATTTCGAGATACCGTTATATATATATTCTTCATTTGTAAACATTTATATATAAATACATTCTTCATTTGTAAACGAGTTATTACGTGACCTAGGTTTCTACCGTGTGATGTCTTCAGGCGATTTGAAAAAACTGATTTTATCATTTACCCTTTTTTTAAACGCTCATGTAACGGTGATTTTTTTAAAGAAATAACAAAGTTTATGTCTTAGAAGAATAAATATAGATATATTTCATTTTTGCTCACAATTGTACAATAATTAAAACCAAAATTAACATAGAGTAATTTCAAATTTAATTAAAGTTAATTCATATTTTCTTTTCATCAAAGAAACCACCAAGAGCCTTTATTACTGCAGAGCAAATCCTTGGCATTCTTTTTAATAACTTATAAAAATAAGTCGGTGAAAGTGATTTCCAAGCATCCTGCAAGCATTTAAACAACATTTGTTCATTTTTAGGAATTTCATTTTGAACTGTACGATCAATTTCATTCCTTATTCTCCTTCTTTAATAGTGGTTTCTCAACTGCTACACAGCCTTTAAGCCCAGCAGAATGAAGTCGTCTTTTAAAAGTAGTAACAGATACTGGAAATTGCCGAGTAGAATTCATTTCAATTGTTATTTTCGGAGCGGTTTCTCTTCTATTTCTCTTGGTAGATATGATCGAGTGCCTATCCTCTACAATAGATGTTACTCTGGGCCTACCAGATCATTTTCTGTCAATATTTAACTCGGTTTCACGAAGTCATTGAAGGCAATAATTGACGCCATTTTTTGATAGGCTAAATTTTTAGCGATAATACGTTCAGAATATCCTTCTTACGAAAGAATTTCAACCTGAGCTCTTTTTTCAATGCTAATCTGTTTCTTCCTTGCCATTTATACTGTAGTGATATGGTTTACAAAAATAAATTATACCGTAATTATAATATCTGAATAAATCTGAATTATTGGCAAAAACTTGATCACAATAAGAGGAGTCAAGTAGCAAACTGAGTAAATGCTTACGTTAAAGTTGAAAAAAATACTTTTTTTACTTGACATCTGCATAAGAACGACAAAAATTCAAACTCGGCGAATTTGATTCTGCTAAGAATGAAGATTTATAAACTTTGTGAAAAAGATTTGGGTGGTCCCAAACTTATGGTCGGTAGTGTATATATCTATCTAAGCTTATTTATAAATGGAACTTTGTCTGTGTGTGTGTGTGTGTCTGTGTGTGTGTATCCATTACCCATAGACCGATGTTCATGAAAATTTAAACAGTTTTACGATATTCGCCTGCGAGTGTTTTTAGCTAGGTTTTGTGTCGAGGTACCCCCAATAAATATCGAACATCGATAATCGAAAAAATCGAGTTATAGGAGGAGTGGTCCGATTTTAATCAAATTTGATACACTCATAGACAAAGACATAAGAAATATTCAGAAGTTTCAAGGTTGTAGTTCTTAAAATAGTACAGAAATTCGGTAATATATATATATATATATATATATATATATATATATATATATATATATATATATAAAAGGCAAGATGTTTGTGTATGTGTGTGTCTGTTTATCTACCTGTATTATACAAATCCACAATTTTTATCCGACTCTCACCAACGTTCATAGAAATGTTCTTTAGGCTGAGTTTGAGCTCCAGGACTAATTACACCCAAGCAACGCTGGGCTATACTGCTAGCATATATATATATAATACGAGTAAAATAATGTTGCAATCTCCTCTCTTGAACTGTATAGTTTGATTTTTCTTTTTGTAGTCATGCAAACTTTGCCATATAGGACTGATTAACAGATTTTGACTGAAAGCTCTTTGGTCGCAGGAGTTTTCAAAAAGAGGTTGGATTCAATCTCGTTAAGCTTTTGCGATTCCTGTTTTATACATGGCTTCATTAACGCCAAAGTTTTTATTGGGTTTGATCGAAAACGGCTCGGATTCAGAAATCAGCGAGCCAAGTTCGATTCCCAGTTGGTTTCATTGCATTCATTTTAGCCCAAATATCCTCGGGAAAGTTATGAATCCATTTCGTTAATTACGGGTTGAAAAGCAGGACAGACTAGATACTATATAGTCTTTGGTAGCTACAAGTGTACCGCGTAAAGAGACGGTAACCTAGTTTCAGGGAAAGTCTTCTGTCTTGTCGGTCATGAAACGAAAGATTTATTTTCGCTATGTGTGTATTACTTGGGATACTTTACTGACTTAACTGATCATTAAAACAAAGTAAGGGTCAGAAAAACCCGTCCTCTTTCCCCTTTTCATTGGTTCCAATAATGAATTTGCTGATTCCTTTTCAAAGCTATAGTGGATATTTGAGGTTTTTAACCAAAACCGTAGATATTTTCTTTTCTTTTTTTTTTTCCATTTTTTTGTGCATTTTCTTTCTTTTGTGTTTCATTTTATTTTTTATTTTCATCTTTCACTTTTTCTTTTTATCTTTCGTTTTATCTTTCATTTTTCTTTTTCTTTCCTTTTTCTTTTCTTTTTCTTTCTTTTATCTTTCAATCTTTTATCTTTCCTTTTATAATTTTGCTTTTTTTCATTTTTTCATTTTTCTTTTAGCTTTTTCTTTCTTTTCTCTATCATTTTTCTTATCTTTCTTTTTATCTTTCTTTTGTTTTTCTTTCCCTTTTCTTTCCTTTTTCTTTTACTTTTCTTTCAATTTTTATTTTTTATCATTCTGTCTATATTTCTTTCTTTTTTCTTTCCTTTTCTTTCTTTTATCTTTCATTTTATTTTCTCTCTTTTTCTTTCATCTTTTCTTTTTTGTTTGTATGTTTTAACTTATTTTGTAAGAAAAACATACCATATAAATTAAAGTATTCGATTTAATTTTTGCCCAATAAAAACAAATTCAAATACGACTTCAGCTTGTTTATTTTACAAAGACATTGTCTTCAATATAAAAGTGCGCTTTATACACTATTGCGGTTTATATTTGAAAGATACGAGATGCTAATACATGTTTTTAATTCAATATTAATTATATATGTCTTCCACTCTTCTTGTTTTTATATGTTTTTTTTAACAATGTTGTTGTTGCATTCAAAATCTTATAAAATCTTTGGACGTATTTTTATTTGAAATTTAATCACCAGTACCGTATACGGCTGTCTTTGAAAATATTTCAAAAGCCTCTCTGCATGAATATTCTTTTCTTATTTCTAACTAAAGTTCTTCTTTCCCACGTTATTACTTATTCTCTATACTATTTTTGGCCGCCCGGTTGACCTTTTATTCGGGTCTTCTACTTCAAATGTTTGTCTTATTCTCCTCACTCTTTTCACATTTATTGTTTTCTTTTCTTTTCGTTTTTTTCACGTTCACCTTGTCTCCTGCAGGTGTCATTGCAAAGCGTCAATCACGGAGTGTTGTCGACCAGTCTGATTTGAGTGAGTTGGTTTGCCTGACATGATATGATTTGACTGATCTGATTTGATATCAATATATACACATATGTATTTCTCGCGTAGATTAAATATTTTGGCTTCTTTGAATTCAGGAGTAGACTAACCGCCATTAAAAATATGGTCTATTGACACAGGTAAATTTGAATTGGCACAAGGTTTCAAACGGTGAGTTCTCAACAAGAATGTTATACTAACCTAACCGGAAAGAAACGTACAAAGTTGTTAGCTATTACTTTCTACCAGAATTCTAAAAAAATCTGGCCGATGGGGACATCAATAATTCCAGTTGTAGTTGAAGCTCTTACATTGACTGGAAAATTTCTGAGAGACACATTGAAGTGATTCCTGGTAACCTAGGTTTTGAATAATTGCAGAATATTGAATTCACAAGTACATCTCAAACATTACGATGTGCTTCATCGATTTAAAATATGTGTGAACTTATCGTTTTGATTTTTTTATAAAAATGATCATTAAAAACATGCCATGAAGCCATTTCTGACCAAAGGTTTCTAGTTGAGACCTGGCAGATAATATATGTAAGTAAATAATAATAATAATAATAACAACAACAACAACAACAACAACAACAAAAATTATAATGGTGCAGTAATTAACCATAAAAATGAAATATAGATGTAAAGTTAATATTTTCGTGTTCAGACATGGTTTTATAATCGAACGAAAACTGATATAAATCTTTCAGTCATTAATTATGTTTTAATTGCTCAATACAAAAGGAGAAAATATATATATCGTAATTTTTATTGTTATAATAATAATAATGGTATACTGCAACTTAATAACTATAAAGTTCACTGTTGAAACATCATATATATTATTATTAATAATATATATATATATTTATATATATATATATATATATATATATATATAATCCAAGTAAATAATAATAATAATAATAATAATAATAATAATAATATCATACGATGAGTGAAAAAACATGAAAACAGAAAGGAAAAATATTTAATAATGAAAGAAGACAGTAAATACAAACAAGATTTACATTTAGTAGATTCTGTAGAAAAGCGAAACAAAAGCCAAGAACCAACTATTTGGGCAAAAAATAAGAAAAAGAAAGCCAAGCATAAAGCTCTTGAACAGATGAAACAATGCTGGCAAGACAAATCTCTGCATGGCCAATATCCAGAACGTGCCAATAAATGCAATGTTGATAAAGTTAATACTTATCGATGTTTACATGCTTCTGGATTAAAGTCTGAGACTGCAGGCTTTATTCTTGCAGCGCAAGACCAATGTCTTTTCACTAGCAACTATTATACCAATAGCAAACAGTCTACCGGAGAGAGCAAACCTACTGCGTTTAAATCTTCTGCCCAGTATGTCATGTCTCGAAAGAGACATGATCGCCTAAAGCGTGTATCACGTATGGTACTTAACTGACTGACTGAATATAATAATTGGAAATATAACTAAAACTTCTACTGGGCATAAAGAGGGGGATTGGTTTTCTATTGTTATGAAGTAATAAACTGATTCCCCACTAATTACTACTTAATAATAATACATCTCGTCCCCCTCTAGTTATGAGTTAAATAACAGGACAGATTGGGTTCTATAGCCTTGGCTGGTAACCAGTCTACCGCAGAAAGTAATGGTAACCTACTGCGCGATAATCTTTTGCCAAGTCAGTCATGTCTCTTTCGAGACATGATCGCCCGATTCGTGTATCACATATGGCACTTAATTGACTGATTGACTATTATTTATATATTTCTGAAACTCACAGAAATATAATTGTCTTCAGAGGCAGTGATATAAAAAAACGTGATGACGTCAAAATTATGGCCCAGATTTATTTTCTCTTTTTCGGAATTATTACGAATCAGAAATTAAGCTAATTTTCCGATTTTATTTCAATTTTTAAAATAAAATCTTCATTTTTTTTTACATGTGTTTTTAATTTTCCTTTTTCTAAAACCATGTCATTTTTCCTGGAATATCCTTTTAATTTAACAGCGTTTTATACTCCTTAACGATTTATATATAAAGTATTACGTAATTTAATCAGAATGTCAAATGGAAACATAAAATTTTGAGTGTCCACGTAGTTGTCGATTCCTGTGTCCACAGTCTATCTCCATATCAATTCGATAAAAAGTTATATATATATATATATATATATATATATATATATGTAAGCATTTTAACATGTTTAAATAACGTAAATAATGATATCCTTCAGATCAATATATATGTGTATATAGATGTTTGCTTGAATTCTCTTTCTCTTTGAAAATGGTTTGTTTGTTTTTTTAGGTCCGATTTTTTGCTGAAAATTGAATTTTTTCTGCTTTTTTTTCTGTTCGTTATCTTTCTCTTTTCTCCTTTGGCATTTTTTCAACAGCTTCCTCAATTTCAGTTAAAATGAAATAATTAAAAAAAAAGGGTTTCGTTCCCGGGCATGAGGGACACGCCTCAAAGGAATGACAAGGAAATACTTTTTTTAAATTCTTTTTCCTTTTTCGAAACTGCATTTTTCTAAACAATACAGTTTTATATTATTTTTGTATATGAATTTCTTCTTTTGTATTTTTTTATATTCTTTTTTGTATAGCCAATTGCTATCTGCACTTTTTAATAATTTCATCGCAAATAAGGCAATAAAACATCTAAGATGCAAGGGTTATCGAGTGTGAAAGAATATAAAACAAATCATCTTGAGAATAGAGAACAATAAAAGAAGAGACTTTAAGTAAATAAATGATGTTGTTGTATTTAAATTTATGAAGATCGTAGTTGACATGAAATTAAGAAACCTGAATTTAAGAAGTGCGAGAAAAAACTCTACTAGCATAGAACGGTTACACCTAATAATTTCAGTAGTGAAATGATGAGACCTAACTGCCAATTTAGTATTAAGCTTAAGTTTGTGAAGTCCGTGTACCAAAGAGAAAAAGAAGTATTTATTTTGTATAAAATGCAAAAAAGTGGCACAAGGCCAAAAGGCACGGTTGGCGGGGGACTTGTATTCATTTGATTTATAATAAAACATATCTAGCCACAAAAACTGGCCTAAAATCTTCCTTTCACCAAAATAAAATTACTTACTATTCTAAATATATCCACCATAATATTTCAGAATCTAACTACTTCCCACAATTAGAAATTTTGTGTGGGTGGAGTTGGGTATAAAACATGCAATGAAGAAAACTCATCAGAATAATTACCATGAAAGTATTTATAAAAAATGTACAGGAAAGATGGGTTATGACGGTGGGAGAGGGACATGGCGAGATGCCAGGTCAGTACTAATAATTTCGCAGATTATTAGTATTTTTTTTTTTTTGAGGAAAGATTGTGCCATCTCGATACATAATGGAATCATCACACAAATGTGATAAGCATATTTTATGCATATAAAAACAGTAGACTCATATACTGGTATTATATATTCTTGCGAACAAGTATATAGCACTACAGTCAGTCAGTTAAGTTCCATACGTAATACACGCATTGGACGATCATGTCTCGAAAGAGACATGACTGACTGGGCAAAAGATTTTCCCACAGTAGTTCGCTATTACTTTTGCGGTAGACTGGTTGCCAACCAAGGCTATAGAACTAAATCTGTCCTACTATTTAACACACAGTTGGAGGCAGTGGAAACAGATTATATTATTTTATTATATTAATAAGTATCAGTTAGCGGGGAATAAGTTTATTACTTCATAAAATAGAAAACCGATCCCCCACTTTATGCCTAGTAGAAGCTTTACTTATGTTTCCAGTTATTATATTCACTCAGCCAGTTAATTGCCATTTGTGATACACGCTTTAGGCGATCATGTCTCGAAAGGGACATGACTGACTGGGCAGAATATTTTCTATCCTGCTCTTTAAACTATAGCTGAACGGAGAAGAGGCGGATTTATTAATAAGTAGTACTTAGTGGGGGATCAGTTTATTACTTCATAACACTAGAAAATCGATCCCCCAATTTATGCAAAGTAGAAGCTTTACTTACGTTTCCAACTATTATTTTCATTCAATCAGTTAATTGCCATTTGTTATACACTCTTTTGGCGATCATGTCTTGAAAGAAACATGACTGACTGGGCAGAAGATTTTCTATTCTGCTCTTTAAACTATAGCTGAAAGAGAAGAGACGGATTGTATTAATAAGTAGTAATTAGTGGGGGATCAGTTTATCACTTAATAACAATAGAAAACTGATCCCCCACTTTTTGCACCAGTAGAAGCTTTACTTATGTTTCCAACTGTTATCGTCATTCAGTCAGATAAATGCCATACATGATATACACTTTGGGCGATCATGTCTTGGAAGACACAGGACTAACTGGGCAGTAGATTTTCTATCCTGCTCTTTAAGCTGTAGCTGAAGGGAGAAGAGACGGTTTGTATTAATAAGTAGTAATTAGTGGGGGATCAGTTTATCACTTAATAACAATAGAAAACTGATCCCCTACTTTATGTCAAGTAGAAGCTTTACTTATGTTTCCAACTACTATATTCAGTCAGTCTGTTAAGTGCCATACGTGATACACGCTTTGGACGGGCAGAAGATTTTCCCGTGGTAAGTAGTCATTACATTCTGCAGTAGAATGGTTGAAAACCAAGTATTTTAAACACAGTCTGTCCTGCTATTTAACCAATAGCTGGAGAGAGTAGCGGTGGATTAATACCTTTTTCAAGAGTATATGTACGTGAGTGAATGCTCTGAGCCAATTTAGGTAGCTGGTGGGGTATCAGCTAATTTTTAAAAAATTCAGTTCCCATTAATCAAGGTGATAATGTCACTAAGACGCAAACGATTGGTGCTCGGCATGAATGTGAACGACAAAACTTTAGAATAAGGGATAGGAAGCACGAACCTTAAAAGAAAACCAGGCGTAAACCACTACACCTATTTAAAAGAACAAGAAGGATAGTTAACACGATGATTGTTGAAACTATTTATTCATATTGAGGAGAAAAAAAATTAACAATAAATTTCGACTGACACGTTAAAATTGTAGTCTTGAAATAGATTTTACAAAGAACCGGAAGCCAAATCCTAAACAGGTAACGAGTCATAAGAATCTACACCGGACGAAAGTGAAATACCCGCTCTAATTATTTCTAAATATATTTCAACAACTTCCTACGCCATGACATTGAGGCATTGCGAAACATGAATGATGAAGCCTAGTATGGATGAACTGTCCTTTGAATACATTGTTTTAATACTTGGAATAATTTGCATAATTCTTCCCCCTTCAAATGATCTGTCATTTAACGTTCTCGGTGTGACAGAATTGTTGGAATAATTTATTCTTTGCTGATGATGCCGTCACGAAGAATTTTAACCATTTTTTAATATCATCTGACGCTTGATCGTTTAGTGACAAGATGGATAATGCCGAGATTAGATTATTGATTTATTACTCCTCTTATTAATTTTAAAATAAAACCCGTGTGCCGTACGCATGATTGTCGGAGGAGGATATAAGTGAAATTTAGGAGGATATGTAGGATAGAAAACTTTTGCCCAATGCATGAATAGTTGGATTGTAGTTTTCGGAAGCCTTTTGCAATTATTTTTGGAAATGTAATTATATCTCTGTATCATAATTATTTTTTATCAGTTAACATCTGCACGTTTTTTCTGCTTTGTTTTGGCTTTTTGTTTTCATAGTTATTTATTTATTGCTTTTTCCTATGCTAACAAGCTAATATTCTTCTGTTTTCTTGCTATCTAATTAAGAAAGCGTCATCGAAATTTCGAATGGAATGTCAATAGATTCGTATCAAATAGCTCGTTTTGATTTTCTCAGCTATTCTAAGTAAAACAGTGGAAACTAGGGCTCATCCTTTTACGTTTAAAATGACGACGTAAATAAAAGTTGTATGCTTAGAGAGAAATTTCCAGTTTCGTCTTAACCAATCAATAAGGACTCTCAAATTTTAAATCGAAGATCAATAGATTCATATCAAACGTTTCGATTCGATTATCTCAGGCATTTTGAGTGAGAAAATGGACGCTAGGTTGAATCATTTTACATTTAAAATGTATTGATAAAACCGGAAGTTCTATGCTAACAGTTAGTATCCAATTACTAATGATCCCCAAAATTTTAATTGGAAGTCAATATATTCGTCTCAGTCGTATCATTTCGACCGTCTCAGCCAATTTCAATAAGACATTAGAAGCTAGATCTCATCATTTTACATTTCAAATGACTAGATGTAACCTAATGTCCTATAGTAACAGTTACTTTTCTCATGCTTTCGTGATATCCATTCAATAATGATATACAAATTTTTTAATGGAATTTCAATACTTCCGTGTCAATCTTTTCGTTCACAGATATCTTAAGTGATAAATTGTAAGCTTGATCTTTGTAAAATCAGAATTAAAAAACAGGTACATCTGGACGTGGGTGAGGTCAACAAAGGACAAAGTTCGTTGTCAGATATATCTGGCCATGGATTATATCAACAAGTGCAACAACAAAAGAAAAAGCACAAATGGCAACCGGCTTAAAAGTCGAAGGCTGTCAAGAATATGATTCACAGATACATCCGGCTATAGATAAAAGTCAACCAAGGACAACTGTAGTTGATAAATATATCCGGCCGTAGATGACGTCAACAAAGTGACAACCCATTAAAGCAAATGTTTGTGAGAATTTTATAATTATATAAAGTCTAGAACTTTTGGTTGGAGACAGAGAACTGCCGCTGGCTACAGGCTTGCGACGGCATCTTCGTGTGCGCAACTCCCTCCGGTTGCCCTCCAGCTACATATAAGCGTCACTGAGAAAGAATAAAAATATGGGATTATATTTTCATATATACGTATTCCTCGTTGTTTGTCTAGATACAGCGTCAGTATATAACACTTTTACATACAAAACGGCTAAATATAACCGGAAGTCTGTGCAACTTGATTTACTGCAAACCAGTGAAAAATGATCATTCAAATTTGAAATCAATACAGCTTTCTCGTTTTGACTATCTAGAGCTAATTTGAGTGAGAGAATGGAAGCTAGCTTTCATCATTTTACATTTAAAATGGCTTGATAAAACCAAACGTTCTTTGCTAACAATTTCTTTAATTCCAATTTTGTTACGAAATTAATAATGATCCACATTTTAAACAGAATATCAATGCATTTGTCACACTCGTATCGTTTCGACCGTCTCAGGAAATTTCAACAAGAGATTAAAAGATAGGAATCATCATCTTACATTCAAAATGGTTAGATAAAACCGGAAGTTCTGTGCTAAGATTTTCTTTAATTCCGATTTTCTGCTATGAAATTAATAATGATCTTCAACATTTTAAACATAATGTCAATACATTTGACTCACTCGTATTGTTTCGACCGTCTCAGGCAATTTCAATAATAGATTAAAAGATAGGTCTCTTCATTTTACATTCAAAATGGCTAGATAAAACCGAAAGTTCTATGTTAACAGTTTCTTTAATTCCTGTTTCTTACTATCCAATTAAGAATGACCCTCAAATTTTTAAATCAAATGTCAAGGCATTCATCACAATCGTATCGTTTCGACCGTCTCAGCAAATCTCAATAAAAGCTAGATATCCAGTCATTAATGATACGCAAAATTTTAAATTGAATTTTGATAGTTTCGTGTCAATCTTTTCGTTAAGTCTGTGTCAGACATTTTGAGTGATAGATTGGAACTATGGTTCATCATTTTGCATATAAATGGCTAGATATAACCAGAAGCCTCTGCTAACATATTCTTTTCTTCCGATTTATTTTAATCTAATCGATATCGATCATCAAGAATTAAAGTAGAATGCCAATAGATTTGTGTCAATTGTTTCGTTCCGACTGTTTTAGTAATGATCAGAATAAGATTACATGTAAGTTTCATGATTTTACTGATAAAATTGCGAAACGCTGACATTTTCTTCTTTCACTCTTCTCGCTAATAAAAGAAAACAATTCACACCGAAGTGAAATTATGAGGATCAACCTAATGTGTTGTGGTGCAGTGGATATCGGCTCGGAACAAGAAATCGGGTAGCCGAGTTCGAATTCCAGTTGAATTCATTGCTTTCATTTACGCGCAAATAACCCTGGGAAAGGTATTAATCCGTCTCTTCCTTCCAGTTATGGGTTAAATAAAAGCCCAGATTGGGTTCTATAGCCTTGGCTGGCAACCAATCTACCGCAGAAAGCAATGACAACCTACTGCGGGATAATCTTCTGCCCAGTCAGTCATGTCTCTTTCGAGACATGATCACCCAAGCGTGTTTCACGTATAGCACTTAACTGACTGATAATGTCAATCGTTATTTTTTGCTTCCTATTCTTTTATTGTTCTTACTTCTTAATCTGCTTTTTCTTTTTCTTAAATATTTTCACACTCAATAAAACCTTGCGTTTTATTAGCTTTTTGCCTTCCTTGGGTTAAAATATTTTAAAAAATTTCTGCCACGTATAATTTGTCAGTATTTACATTATTCGGACTATTGTCCTCATCTTGGTTGTCATTTCTACGACGTTTAGTAATAGATCATTCTATTTGTCTAAATTTCTGAGATGAGGTAGTATTTACAGTATTTACATTATTCGGACTATTGTCCTCATCTTTGTTGCCATTTGTACGACGTTTAATAATAGATCATTCTATTTGTCTATATTTCTGAGATGAGGTAGTATTTACAGTATTTACATTATTCGGACTATTGTCCTCATCTTTGTTGCCATTTGTACGAGGTTTAATAATAAATCATTCTATTTGTCTATATTTCTGAGATGAGGTAGTATTTACAGTATTTACATTATTCGGACTATTGTCCTCATCTTTGTTGCCATTTGTACGACGTTTAATAATAGATCATTCTATTTGTCTATATTTCTGAAATGAGGTAGTATTTACAGTATTTACATTATTCGGACTGTTGTCCTCATCTTTGTTGCCATTTGTACAACCTTTCGGCCGTTGCACGCTCCGGCCTTCTTCAGGTGCTAGGAATGTCGAAGCGAACCCTTTATTACAATCAGTGGGGTATATTTAAAGTATTTTCATTATTCGGACTATTGTCTTCATCTTTGTTGCGATTTGTACGACGTTTCAGCCGCTGTACACCCCGGTCTTCTTCAGATGTTAGGAATTTCGAACCAAACCCTTTATTACAAGCAGTAGGGTTTATCATCCTTGCGTAAAGCCTCGATTGGAAGTCATGAGTTATCTCTGTTCACAACTACTGCAGCGTGGTATTGAACTCACAACTCTAAGAGTCAAGTCAAGAACTAACCAACGTCTGTATTCACTGGGACATGTGTCCTTAAGGAATGAGAATGATATACCATAGTGATTGTAATAAAGGTTTCGGTTCGAAATTCCTAGCATGTGAAGATGACCAGAGTGTACAACGGCCGAAACGTCGTACAAATGGCAACAAAGATGAAGACAATAGAGCGATTAATATAAATACTGTAAATAGTACCTCATCTCAGAAATATAGACAGATAGAATGATCTATAAATAAACGTCGTGCAAATGGCAGCAAAGATGAGGACAATAATCCGAATAATGTAAATACTATCTCATCTCAGAAATATCGACAAGCATAATTAGTCATTGGGATTATACATTCGTCTTTACAATTGGTTTTCCAAATCGAATAATGCTTAAGACACATATTTGCAGATGATATTTTTTCTGTGGAAAGTGTAAAATCGGTTGCAGAGGAAATCCGTGTATAGATAATTTATGTGGGATTAACACCCCCTTCTCTAGCAATTCCTTAAAGAGATTTGTTATTATTATTATTATTATTATTATTATTATTATTAATAACAATATTATTATTTGCATCTATCGGAATTGAGTTCCTGACTTTTATCTTGCTTATTTTAATCTTTTTCTTTGTTCGGAGTGTGTGGGGGGGGGGAGAGGTTCATTTTCTCACTCGAGATCGAATGCGTTCTTCCATCTCTTCAAAAGCCAATTTTCTTTCTTTCACGGAGCATTTAGGTAACGAAATTAATACATCGATTTTGTTATCCGATCATTTACGATAATTTTCTCGCCGTAGAGACGAGGCATACTATTTCAATCGTGACATATTTCTAACTTCCCCACTCTATCTCCCTCTCCCCTCTCTCTCTCTCTCTCTCTCTCTCTCTCTCTCTCTGTCTCTCTCTCTCACTGTTCATGTGTATATATTGTGTTTAAACATTTAACTTCAAGAAGGGGATAATGCCACTAAGACGCATGGGTTTACTGGGAGTGAAAAAGAATGAGACATTAAGAAGAAACTGGAAACTCAATTTTAAACCGGAAAACTAACTATAAACAGGAAACAAATGATAAGAAATACTAGTGTTCACAAGATATATATATATATGGCAAGAACTAAATTAATTTTGGTACTTACAGTCATTTTGTAAAGATGGAAAATAAAAAATAAAAACACAGGTAAAACGAACGACCGGTTCCTATCCCAAGCTTCATCAGGGCCTTCTGGAGAAATTTATTTCATCCTTTTTATAAAAATATTTAAAAATGAGGATGAAAAATGTGAAGAAAAAAAAAAGCACTAGATACGGATAATATAAAGTCGAAGGAGGCAATCTCTCTGTTTACAGAGAGACGGCATCCTAGACCTAACATACAATGATTCTAATGCCTGCAAATGAAACACAGAGTGTGAAACAGACAAAACAGAGGACTGGTACACACTAATGTCAGTCACACATTCTCCGCTATTTATAAGATGTTGGGTTATTGCTAACCCGGAAGTGTTAACCAGTTGGCTGTTACGGGCATCCGACTTAAGAATTCTAGCTGAGACACGCTACTTAATTCTACAATATAATTTTTTTTTTGCTCACACTTTTCATTTTCATTTTTAAATGCTATTACAAAAAAAAAAAGAATGAAATAAATTTCCCTGACGGCCCTGATGAAGCTTTGGATAGAAACCGGTCAGTCGTTTTTCCTGTATCCTTTTATTGCTTATTTTCCATCTTTACAAAATAACATGTTTCGAGATTTAGAGTTTTCAACTCATCATCAGGTAATGTTAGATAACTTTGATGAAAATGATTTACATTTGAAAATATAAAACGATACGTTTGCTTATTAACAAGTTAATATGAAGGTGGGGAAAATGATAGAAAATTTAGATCTTATAGGTGTGTTTAATTTAACTAATCAGAAAGAAGGTCGACTTTAAAAATTTAAAATATAGCTTCAGTTTTAGGGGACGTGGAGGTTTTCATACATGCCTCAGGAAACTCACATATTTATGGTTATACTGGTTACCTCCGGCAAGAAGTATCCATTTTAGTTACGAAAAAATACTCTTAGAGTTATATGCATTCCTACTGTTTGTTTTCTTAAAAATAAAAATAAAAATTAAAAAAAAGCAACTTTATTTTAGACTTGTTATAAAAAGTCTTTTGGTATGATTAAAATATTTGTCGGACCTAAAGGAGACTACCACCACCTTTAAATTTTTTGTTTTTCAATTTTTTTAATTTCATTCGGCGAAATCTTATTGGTTACACCATAAACTCTCCGACTGACAAATAAATTTGGAAAAATTTCAATATTTAAACAATTTTAGTGGGGGGCTCAGTTTTTCATACAACGTCATATTAAATCGATCCCCCGTTTTGGAATCACTCACCAATACGACATCACCACCATCTGTAAATATGTTGATTATCTATTTTTTTTTTTTTTTACTTTTTTCAGCGCAATCGATTAAACCCTAAACTTTCCGATTATCAAAGAAAATTTGGAAACATTTCAATATTTAAACAATTTTAGTGGTGGGGCTCTCAGTTTTTTATACAAACTTATAGTAAATCAATCCCGTGCAATTAACTTTTTTGCTTGCGCATATTCAACAACTGAATGCTTTCCGAAATTTTTGAATAAAGCGATTCTTGGTGTTTCCTAAGAAGATGCCATCGTAAGAACTGAAGAAAACTTGAAAAAGACAAAAATAAGAGCAACAACTCGTCACCCCTAAAAAAAACAAAAAAACAAAAAAACAAAAACAAAACAAAACAAAGCGACTCCAACGCAAGTGGTCCAAAATGGTGGATCGATTTTTAATAACGAATGTATGAGAAATTGAGCCCCCACTAAAATTGTTTAAATATTGAAATTTTTCCAAATTATTTTGGATAATTGGAAACTTTATGCAATAATCGATAAGACTGCGCTGAAAAAAAAAATGAAAAACAACAAATTTAATGGTGGTGGTAGGTCCGCCAAATATTTATATATATATATATATATATATATATATATATATAATTTTTTTTTTGGTGGGGGGGGTCGGAGTATATTTATCAAATCATCATGTATTTTAAACAAATAGCAATCT
The DNA here is from genome assembly GCA_037127315.1 of Ascarosepion bandense. Taxonomy (NCBI): domain Eukaryota; kingdom Metazoa; phylum Mollusca; class Cephalopoda; order Sepiida; family Sepiidae; genus Ascarosepion; species Ascarosepion bandense. The sequence continues at coordinate 2,038,528 of JBBBDQ010000648.1, read as the reverse complement.
TAAAATATATTAAATTAATGTTATTTATATCATGCTACAATATAAAGTAAAGGCTATATGTAAGTTAATCAATAAGCTTATATGAAGAAATACTAATTACATCCTAAGGTCAACATTTAACAATGTCTAAATATGAGAATAATTTCATTACGTTTATTTAATTGATCCTTATTTTTAAGAAACGTAATGTGCGTTGTGGAGCAGTAGATATCGGTTCGGAACGAGAAATCAGGAAGCCGAGTTCGAATTACTGTTGAAATCGTTGCATTCAAATACGCGCAAATACCCCTGGGGAAGATATTAATCCATCTCTTCCCTCCAGTTATATGTTAAATAATAGGATAGATTAGTTTCCATAGCCCTGGCTGGCAACCAGTCTACCGCAGAAAGTAATGGCAACCTAGTGCGGGATAATCTTCTGTACAGTCAGTCATGTCTCTTTCGAGACATGATCGCCCAAGCATGTATCACGGATGGTACTTATTGACTAATAATGCATAATTTTTCGTATAGACACCAGGGTCATAGGTCATTTAACGACATACATATTTTCGGGTTTTTTTTTATTTTCCATTTTATTGTGGTCTTTTTCTTGATTTCCTTAATGTACTAACATTATATCTATAGGGTTGTTCGATTACGATATTTTTTTTTTATAATCGTGTCGCCCCAAGCAAGGTATTTTACTGTCACTGTTGTGCAGGGGTTACATAGGAGAAATATTGAAACGTGAGAGGTTGCAGGGTGTGTCAGGAAGAGAGTAGGAGAGGGAAGACATTACTGATGAGAGTGGGGTAGACGAGGAGGAATCTTATGAGAAGTGAGAGGTTGCAGGGGGTGTCAGGAATAGAGTAGGAGGGGAAGACATTACTGGTGAGAGTGGGGTGGACGAGGAGGAATCGTATGAGGAGTGAGAGGTTGCAGGGGGTGTCAGGAATAGAGTAGGAGAGAGAAGAGAGTATTGATGAGAATGGGGTAGATGTAGAAAAGCATGAAAGAGCGGATGTAAGTTAGTGAGACAGGAGATGACGATTGACTTTACATTTAAATTCTTGGAGATTGTAGCTGTCAGGAAAGGAAGTAAACGGAAGGGAATTCCATGAGAAAGAGGATGCAGGTTAGTGAGATAGGAGATGACTATTGACTTTACATTTAAATTCTTGGAGATTGTAGCTGTCAGGAAAGGAAGTAAACGGAAGGGAATTCCATGGGAAAGAGGATGCAGGTTAGTGAGATAGGAGATGACGATTGACTTTACATTTAAATTCTTGGAGATTGTAGCTGTCAGGAAAGCAAGGATGCGGAAGGGAGTTCCACAGGCGGGAAGTGCGAGTAACTCTTTAATAAGCAAATATGTTGTTTCTATTTTCAAATGTAAATCATTTTCACCAAAGTTATCTAACATTATCTGATGTCGAAATAAAAACTTTAAATCTTAAAACATAATTTTCCGTGTCGCAATGTGAATTACTTTTCAATAAAAACAAATTTAATTCTATCTATCTATCTATCTATCTATCTATCTATCTATCTATCTATCTATCTATCTATCTATCTGTCTGTTCATATCTATCTATCTATCTATCTATCTATCTATCTATCTATCTATCTATCTATTTTCAGTCTGTTCATATCTATCTATCTATCTATCTATCTATCTATCTATCTATCTATCTATCTCAGTCTGTTCATACCTATCTATCTATCTATCTATCTATCTATTTTCAGTCTGTTCATATCTATCTATCTATCTATCTATCTATCTATCTATCTATCTATCTATCTCCGTCTGTTCATATCTATCTATCTATCTATCTATCTATCTATCTATTTCAGTCTGTTCATATCTATCTATCTATCTATCTATCTATCTATCTATCTATCTATTTCAGTCTGTTCATATCTATCTATCTATCTATCTATTTCAGTCTGTTCATATCTATCTATCTATCTATCTATCTATCTATCTATCTATCTATCTATCTATCTCTCTATCTATCTCCGTCTGTTCATATCTATCTATCTATCTATCTATCTATCTATCTATCATAAATCTGAAATATATATATATATATATATTTCGAAAAAAAAATTGACTTTTATTAAATCCGACATTTTTAATGACTTCAAATATTGACTGAATAGCTCTGTTTAAATAGATGCCCTATTTTTTTTTTTAACAGTGCGCACTTAATTAGGGGCTCTCCGGCAGAACTCGACTAATTAACCTTGTCACAAAACTCGCGCAAGTAACCTGCAGATCATTCTGGCAGGGTTGCATTCACAGGAGTTTGCATCCAATTTCTCTGGTGTAATCTCATGCTAAACCAGCCGTCAAACTGAGTCCACTCATAATCGATCCTGATAAAACTTATAGCGTTCTTATTGATGTTGAGAACATACTAAGGACATAGCTAAAATCTCGATTTTTTTTATAATCGTATCAACCTAAGCAAGTCGGTAACACCACTTTTATGCATAAGAGTACAAAGATTAGATAGGATAGTAAAGAGAAAGACGAACCATTTAGAAAGGAGCAAAAGAAGGATGGGAATACAGGTGAAAGGTAGAGAGAAAGGAAAAGATATACAGGGTGATGTAGAAAGAACCAGAGTATAGTGGTTAAGAGATGGGTATTGACATTGCATTTAAATTCCTGGAGGTTGTAGCCGTCAGAAAGCAAAAATATGGATGCGAGTTCCACATGCGGAAAGTGCGAGAAAAGAAGCTAATGGAGTAGTTATGTCGTCTGCATTTAGTTGACCTAACTTTGAATGAGTGGTAACGCCACTGATGTGCAGGGGGCTACATAAGAGCAAAAAGGATAGATAGGAGGAGAGTAAAGAGAAAGACGAACCAGTTAGAAAGGAGCAAAAGAAGGATGGGAATACAGGTGAAAGGTAGAGAGAAAGGAAAAGATATACAGGGTGATGTAGAAAGAACTAGAATATAGTGGTTAAGAGATGGGTATTGACATTGCATTTAAATTCCTGGAGGTTGTAGCCGTCAGAAAGCAAAAATATGGATGCGAGTTCCACATGCGGAAAGTGCGAGAAAAGAAGCTAATGGAGTAGTTATGTCGTCTGCATTTAGTTGACCTAACTTTGAATGAGTGGTAACGCCACTGATGTGCAGGGGGCTACATAAGAGCAAAAAGGATAGATAGGAGGAGAGTAAAGAGAAAGACGAACCAGTTAGAAAGGAGCAAAAGAAGGATGGGAATACAGGTGAAAGGTAGAGAGAAAGGAAAAGATATACAGGGTGATGTAGAAAGAACTAGAATATAGTGGTTAAGAGATGGGTATTGACATTGCATTTAAATTCCTGGAGGTTGTAGACGTCAGAAAGCAAAAATATGGATGCGAGTTCCACATGCGGGAAGTGCGAGAAAATAAGCTAATGGAGTAGTAATGTCGTCTGCATTTAGTTGACCTAACTTTGAATGAGTGGTAACGCCACTGATGTGCAGGGGGCTACATAAGAGCAAAAAGGATAGATAGGAGGAGAGTAAAGAGAAAGACGAACCAGTTAGAAAAGAGCAAGAGAAGGATAGGAATACAGCTGACAGGTAGAGAGAAAGGAAAAGATATACAAGTTGATGTAGAAGGAACTAGTGTCAAGTGCTTAAGAGATGGGTATTGACATTGCATTTAAATTCCTGGAGGTTGTAGCCGTCAGAAAAGCAAGAATATGGAAGAGAGGTTCACAGGAGGGAAGTGCGAGAAAAGAAGCTACTGGAGTAGAAATTGTCGGCTGCATTTGGTTGATAATGGGTGGGACCAAGTTTTCAGTCTGGTAATGGGAATACAGGTGTGATGACAGTTGCAAAGGCAGAGAGAAAGGAAAAGATATATAAGGTGATGTAGAAAGAACTGGAGTCAAGTGGTTAAGAGATGGGTATTGACATCATTTAAATTCCTAGAGGTTGTAGCCCTCAGGAAAGCAAGAATATGGAAGAGTGTTCCACAGGCGGGAAGTGCGAGAAAAGAAGCAGGTGGAGTAGAATTGTCGTTTGCATTTGGTTGATCTAACTGTGAATGGGTGGGACCCAGTTGCCAGCCTGGTTACACGAGTAAACTCATATGACAGGGGCACCAGTGACTTAAGTTCGTTGGAGCAGAAGCCATTAAAATATTTATCGAACAGACAGAGGGAAGCCACATTCCATCGGTGAGAAAGTGGCTGGAATCAAGTAGCCAAATCAGTACCTATCACATTACTGATTCTTCTTTGGAGTCTGTCAAGAACACTGAGATGAACAACGGGGGCGCCTTACTATATATGACATCAGTATTCCATTAGCAAAGATTTAATCAGATCGATGACCGAATTCTTAAAAGTGTTTTAATAAATTATTTTTTACAGTCATTCTCTCAGTACCTGTCACATGTGCCAATCCAAACTGTGAATGAGATTTTATTTTTACAGATGTTGTCTAGTATATCTCGAAGTTTAAGTTCTCGATATGTGGTAAACCGTTCAGCGTGACGTAATGGAGTCTAAACAGCGGCTTCGCACTTAAATACAACTCAGCTTATTTGTATAGGTTACCAAAATGATCATAAATGAAGGAAGCAATAAGTCCTTATGATGAAGATAATGATAGATAACTGATAACCCTAGAACTGAATATAAAATTGTTGTGGGCGCTTCCCTTTTTTATGATAATGGACTCGACGTAAATATACATATATTCCTGCAATAGAGAGATCCGTACGAGTTTATCTCCAGATATGACACTGTCAGCACTCGGCCTTTGGGCGGAGAAGATAAAACCAGTCGCAGCTATGCCGAACGGTAGACTCACTACTGAGTAAAGTCAGATAGGTATTATTTGGCTGGGCTCTATGGCCCGGATCACCCACTCTAAAAAAACCTTGTGCCACATTTTTCCCCAGTGGGAGGGTTGGATTGATATATCCGTTAGAGTTTATCTCAGGACTTGACACTGTCGACTCTCTGCCTTCGGGCGGAGAACATTAACTCAGTCGTGGCTATGCCGAAGTGTAGAGTCACGACTGGGCAATGTCAGACAGGTATTTTTGGCTGTGCTATATGGCCCGGATCACCCACTCTAAAAAGGACTTGTTTTACATTTTGCCACAGTGGGTGGGGGATTGATATCGATCCGTTAGAGTTATCGGAGAGTACCGGGACTGATCCGTAAGTTACCGAGAGATACCGAAGTTACACAGAGAATACCTCGTCAGTTGGCATAGTAGCTCTGAGCTCCACTCAGATTAATATTACACGGGTATACTATTTCAATGCTGCTATAAATTCAAGACTTGTATATATATATTCCTTACTAACCGTATTCCTGGATTAATAATTTACGTTCCAGCTTGTATATTTACGTTCAATATAACATATTTTTCTATCTCAAATATCTGTTTGGTTGTTCATTATTTTGTGTGGTTCCTTACTCAGATCCACTACAAAAAGTATAATCGGTGAATCATCCTCTTATGAGGCAGTTCCCTAACGTCACATATCCAAGGAAGAAAATAAGTGAAACTCACTCCTTGCCAATTGAATGTAAAGGAGATAAAGATGATTCGGCTCTGTGTACGTGTCATGGCGGATCATAGTTTTAAATTTATTAACTGGTGGATCTAAAGTGTGAAGCCATATTATTATTTAACAAGGCGATAGAGTACCTATAGGCTATCGACTATAACGTAGGTAGTTTTAATTATTTTAGTGCAAGCAACGCGGGAATGCTAGGCGTACGCAAGGAGTTACAAGGAGTGAATGTGTAAATGAAAGAGAATAGCGAGTTTAAGGAGGATTGAAGAAAGGACAAGAGTGGAACAAGATTCACGGTGACATAAAATGGCGATTGATGAATAGTAAAAGGGTGAGACCTATCTGCCAAACTAGTAGCACGTTTAAATCCACGTAGCCGAGGCACCAGGGGAAAAAAAACTCGTCAAAAGGCTGCCATGGAAATATTTGTATTCACGATATTGATTAATGTTTAGATGCACGGTCAAGATCGATTACTTTGCAGATCGAAATATAGATTTTGTCAAGACTCCCAAGATATATAGCCGAATGACTAAAACAAATAAGGTAACTATTCAATGCACGGACGAATGGTAGATTTGTAAATGTGTAAAATAGATTCTGACAAGTTAAATTTTCTGGCACGACACATTGACTCAACTTTTCTGGCATTAGATACTGCTATGGATCTTGTCGTTTTTATTGTTTCGGGACTTATATAATATCTCTCCATGTATAATATCTCTCCATGTATAACATCTCTCCATATATAATATCTCTCTATGTATAACATGTCTCCATATATAATATCTCTCCATGTATAATATCTCTCCTTTTGTAATATCTCACCATATATAATATCTCTCCATGTATAATATCTCTCCATATAAAATATCTCTCCATATATTTCTCTCCATATATATCCCTCTATGTATAATATCTCTCCATATATAATATCTCTCCATATATAATATCTTTATATATACAATATCTCTCCATATAAAATATCTCTCCATATATAATATCTCTCCATGTATAATATATCTCCTTATATAATATCACTCGATATATAATATCTCTCCATATATAATATAAATCCTTATATAATATCTCTCCATATATAATATCTTTCCATATATAATATCACTCCTTATATAATATCTCTTCTCGAGGAAGAAAAGAAAAAGAAATATATCGTTTTTTATTATATAAAAAAAATGAATATTGTCTTTCCATATTTTTTATTTTATTTTTACGCCTGTGCATCATTTTTCTTTCTTTTGCATTAATTGCCTATCAAATATTTTTTATTTAATTCTTTTTGGAATGTTTATAACCTGGATGTTTCTAACCTGGATGTTTTTAACCTGGATGATTCTAGCATTGATGCTTCTGCTTTCAAAAATAAAAACGTTTTTTCTACTGTACCTTGTAAAATTAAAAAAAATATATTTATTCGTTAAGGGTTATGGATTGAAACTTTAATGGTGTTTTTTTAAGCGTATCTTAGATATGACACGAGACCGACAGTACGAGGCACCCATTAAAGATCGAATTCAACATGCATTTGTAATTGTTCTAGTTTGACAAGCCTTTTAACAACTTCAACAGGTTGAAGTGGTGAAAAAGTAGCTTATATGTGGCAGGCAGCTGTATGTACGGGACAGCCAATGAGGAACGATTTCATTACTCAGTTGTGATTGAGTTTGTGAGTCAAGCTTGTTACCCATTTCAGCACGTCGAAATTCCTTAAATTAAGCGTAGCTTAGATGTGGCACAAGGTCGAAAGTGTTGGTCACCCAGTGAGGTTCGAACTCACTACTCAGCTTTAATCGACCTAGCGAGACAAGCTTCTTTACAGCCCGTGAAAGACTCTGAAATATGCGGAGCGACCAGTAAATATCGAAATCATCAGTCAGTCGGGACTGATCAAACGTGACAAGCTTGTTATCCATTACCCAAGGTCGAATTGTCCTGAAAGTTAATCTAAGTTGATCATAGTTGAAGAAGGAAGTCGGAGGCACGGAGCTGCCGCAAAGAATCCTATTCACCACTCAGTCGAGACAATTTTCCTAACCCTTAGAGAAAGTTGAAGGGCTCATCGATTAAATTTTCATGATAAACTCAAAGTCGATTATTTCAAAGGTTCGTGTTACTACTGTCGCCATTTGATGAAGTTCATATTAGCCAAAAACAAAATTGCCTAGCGAGTTAGTTAAGTGCCATACGTCATTTTCAATCTTGCTTTTTAAACTATAGCTGAAGAGAGAAGAGACGAATTGCATTAATAAGAATTAGTGGGGGTTCAGTTTATTACTTCATAACAATGGAAAACAGATCCCCCACATTATGCCCAGTAGCAGCTTTACTTATGTTTTTAACTATTATCTTCATTCAGTCAGTTAAGTGCCATACGTGATACACGCTTTGGGCGATCATGTCTCGAAAAGGACATGACTGATTGGGCAGAAGATTATCACGCAGAAGGTTGCCATTGCTTTCTGCGGTAGACTGGTTGCCAGCCGAGGCTATAGAACACAATCTGTCCTATTATTTGACTCATAGCAAGTGGGGGATCAGTTTATTACTTCATAACAATAGAAAACCGATCTCCCACTTTATCCCCAGTAGAAGCCTTAATCATGTTTCCAACTATTATAGTCAGTCAGTCAGTTCAGTGCCATACGGGATACATGCTTTGGGCGATCATGTCTCGACAGAGACATGACTGACTGGGCAGAAGATTATCCCGCAGTAGGTTGCCATTGCTTTCTGCGGTAGACTGGTTGCCAGCCAAGGCTATAGAACCCAATCTGTACTGTTATTTGACTCATAGCTAGTGGGGGAAGAGATGTATTATATTATGCAGTAGTAATTAGTGGAGGATCAGTTTATTACTTTATAACAATAGAAAACTGATCCCCGACTTTATGCCCAGTATAAGCTTTAATCATGTTTCCAAATGTTATAGTCAGTGTCAGTTAAATGCCATACATGATACATGCTTTGGGTGATCATGTCTCGAAAGTGACATGACTGGGCAGAACTTTATCACACAGTAGGTTGCCATTACTTCTACGGTAGATTGGTAGCAAACCAGAGTTATAGTGATTTTCTAAGCGCCGCTAATATGTGGCACAAGACCGAAATTACTGGGTACCAAGTTTATAGAATCCAATCTGTTATGCTGTTTAACCCATAGTGGGAGAGAGAAGCATAGGATTCATATCGTTACAAGGGTATTTTCATGTATGTGAATGCAATGCGTTTAAGTGGAATTCGAAGTCTGCTTTCCAATAATCTATAATCACAATATAATAACTTATAAAAATAATTAAAACAAAGCAATTTATCAATATTATGAAAATTTATTATTAAAATTGTTCTGGTTGATTCTGGTAAATAACAATGAAACGCTTGGTGAACAATAGTAAATTAATTATTCGATCAGAAAGCAACATGTTTATCTATATCTATAAAAGTGACGAGGGTAGACGTTGTTTAAGTATTTGTTTGATAGATTCGACTTAGCGTCTGCATTTTGCAGTCTAGCTCGACGGAATTTGCGCTCAGATGTAGATCAAAATTTTAGAACGCTAACGACACTTTGAAATTTTTCAAAAAACGAAAATTATGGGTAGAAAAATAAATTATCACACCACAAAGTCAGGGATCAGTTAATGTATTGATTATAATATAAAATCGATCACCCCACTTTATATTATCTATCTATCTATCTATCTATCTATCTATCTATCTAAATATCTATATATGTTTCCCCTCCTACCCTAATCTAATAGAGATATTCTACATGGTTATCTATATCGATAAAAGTGACGAGGGTGGACGTTGTGTAAGTATTTGCTATGTAAATTCATCATATGCTTTTTATTCTTATTATTCCTTAAACTACCCGAGTGAAACTGTGGTAAACTGCTAGTAATTATTATAAATGACGCTATAGCTAATTTATTGTGACCTTGCATAATTAGAAGGTTGGAATAAAAAAGAAAAGTTGGTTAAGATAGAGTAACACATCATTTTAAAGTTAAATTTTTAGATTTAATTTTTTCAATTCTTGTTGTCAGATTTAAAACGTAGCAGACTTCATTCCACTTCCTACTTGTTTTGTTTTAGCACTATTCATTTTTAAATATCCGTACTTGTCATGGCAGTGTTTTCTTTATGAAAAGCTGTGTTAGATATAAATCTAGACGTAAATTTACTATGGATTTTGAAGGACGAAACACGTCAATTTTTTTTTTAATCATTTCACCGAGCATTTCCGAGCAAGGCGGAAACGCCACTGATGTGCAGGGGGTTACATAAATGTATAAAGATTAATTAGAAAAGAGTGAGGAGTACAAGCTAGTTAGAAAGGAACAACAGAAAGCTGAGAAAGCAGGTGCGATGACAGATACATAGGTGGAGAGAAAGGGAAGGTTATACAGGGGAGGGGAGAGAGCTAGAGGCCAGTGATTAGTAGATGAGTATTGACTTTGCATTTAAATTTCTGGAGGTTGTAGCCGTTAGGAAAGCAAGAATACGGGAGCGAGTTCCACAGGCGGGAAGTGCGAGAGAAGAAGCTGAAGGAATATAATTGTCATCTGCATTTGGCTAACCTGACTGTGAATGGGTGGGACCCAGTTGCCAGTCTGGTTGCACGAGTAAACACCTGTTGAGGAGGCATCAGTGACTTAAGTTCGTCGTGGCAGAAGCCATGAAAGTATTTATAGAACAGACAAAGGGAGGCCACATTTCGACGATGGGGAAGTGGCTGCAGTCGAGCCGCCAGATCAGTACCTATCACATTACAGACTCTCCTTTGGAGCCTGTGAAGAACACTGAGGAGAACGGCAGGGGCACCTGACCATAAATGGCAGCAGTACTCCATACAACTTCATCAATTATCCGCAATTAGCATGGTCGCATACGGCAGGTGGTCGCTCACTAAAAGCTCTTTTGTTATTATTACTTTGCAAAATTTTACAAGGTAGCCAGGAAGCCCTTGCTTCTCACAGCCAATAATAAGAAGAGACTAGCATGGGGAAGAGAGCGCAAAAACTGGACACCAGAAAAGTTCATTTGATGCACATGTTATTGTGCATAATTAACAAAAGCACCATTTTATTTTCATTTAGAATTATCCACTTGGCAATAATTACTAATAATAGTATGAAATACATCATTTATTTAAAAAAAAAACTGGTGTGGTCTAATAATTATGGCTGGTAGTGTATATATATATATATCTGCATTAAATCCAACAACCCACACTTAATAAAATCATGTTCATATTTGGTCATAGCACATTATATCGCATTTAAATATATGATTCTGTTATCAATTCGTGCTCTCACGCGGTGCGACCTCATAGAACTGCATTAAAAATTTAGGAACTTTGCTATTTTTGATAACGGTTGGCGTCGCTTAGCGGAGTTTTATGTCAACAGAAGATAAAATCGTCGCTGATGGTGGGTGTTTTTGTGTTAACATCCTTGTAACATCTCTGAGGATGGCTCATATGAGCCGAAAGCTTAGAACTAACTCAATAAAAAATTATCCAAATGTTGGAGAGTTTTTGTTTTATTTGCACCTGAAATTAAAGCTAAATAGAACGGCTCATGATTAAACATAATAGACATTCATTGTCCCTTATATTTAACAGTATTTTTTTAGAAAAAAATGTATATATATATATATATATATATATATATATATATCCACTACCAGCCATAATTATTAGGCCACCTCAGTTTATATATATATATATATACATATATATATATATATTAGGCCACCCAATTTTTTTAAAAGAAAAGATTTATTTCATACTATTTTTAAGTTGACAATTGTAAATGAAAATAGAGTGGTTGTTTTGTTATTATTACTTTGCAAAATTTTACAAGGCAAGGATGCAAAGATTAACTTGTCCGAATTACCCTAAATTTTCTTCATTCTTTCATTGATGAAACTGCAATATAGGTAATTATTAAATATTTATAAATTCATTTGATGCACATGTTAATGTGCAGTATTAACAAAAGAACCATTCTATGTTCATGTAGAATTATCCACTTGGCTATATATACTAAAAATATTATGAAATACATTATTTCTTTTAAAACCTGGGGTTGCCTAATAATTATGGCCCGTAGTGTAGGTTCTTCTAGCAGCCACCCTCTTGAACCAGGTCAGCACTACCTTCTCAAGGCACTTGATGTAGGTCTCCGTGTTGAGTCTGTGGCCATGTTGGCAGATGAACCGAAGCAAAACGTTACCATTACTAATCACTCCAAAAACGTTAGTAATCACTATTAGACAATCCAACTCTTTCCGAATCCTTTGGACTATCTTCAAATTGGCACCCAAATAATGGTCGTATTTGAGCTTCCGGTGCCAAGCAATACAGTGTGACAATTCTCGCATTTCTTGTGAATTGAACTGCACCATTGTACATTTTTCTCACAGTCTGTGCTCAACATGCTCTACTATACTGGAGAATCGACACGAACAAATTCCTACAAGGCGCATTAAATATAAAACTAAGGAAAATTTTTCAAATCTCACTCTGTATAGTCACTGAATATACTTTAAAAATATACACCATTGTGCAAATTAATTGAAATAAAACGAATAAGATCTTCCTAGGTTATTTCACACTTACCCTGATCACGTATATATATCGTCACTTGCGTTATTTGCTCTTCCTACCGAACATTCTTTTACGTTTTGGACTGATTGATCCGGTTTGTTTCTTCATCTTAATGACACGTGTGACGGTTGAAAGGCTGAGAGCAACAATATCTGCGATCTCTCTGTAAGGCTCGCCAGTGTGCTCGAGCAGCGTAAACAATTTTCGTACGCGTCCTAGGAGTAAGGGCCATCGCAGACACTGGCCATAAGACAACTAAACGACAGTCGGGAAAATAGTGTCTGGACATGATAAAAACATCATGCAATTACAGATGACGCAATATTTTTCAGAGCCAAAAGAATTTAATCATATACACGAAAATAGATTCACATTCCTGTACACCAGTTCAAATGACCTAATCTGAGGAAAAAATATAAATCGATTACACCCTGTAATTCCAGTGGATCTAAAACTGTCCGTATGGTGAAAGAATGTAACTAAAGGTTATTGTTTCAATTAATTTGCATAATGGTGTATACATAGTTCTAACCTAAGCCCCCCAAAAATACTTAAAAGCTAACCCTATCAATAAACCTATCTCTAAAAGTAAGAGCAGAATACAACATATTCAAACTTTCTGCTAATCTTAGTCAATGCTTGATCCTGGGTTTGACAGTAAACTGCATCCAGCTGCAGGGCCTCTGGTTATGAGGTTGTGAGGAGCATGGAACCACCTCTTAATTGCTGTTGTTCTCAGGTCCACCCTGACCCAGAGTGGTAGCACCTGTTAGGATCCCAGCTATGGACAAATAGTTAACCCCCAAACTGGGATCAAAACACTATGAAAGTATAAAAATAGACTTTTATAGAAAATATACGTTTTTGAAGAAAAAAATATTACCAACAATACAGTTTTGAAGAAAAAATTATTGCCAGCAATACATTTTGAATTCAAAACTAGAAGATATCTTCAGTTTCTAAAAAAAAAAAAATTCATCAAAATTTGACCAAATCAACCTTCTCACTATAATTGAACATTTAAAAAATACATTAAAACACTAACTTTTTGGCATTAAATGACCTACACAGGTTGATATGCTGTTAAACAAAACTCAAATTCAATTCAATTAGTAACAGCATCTATAAAATGACTAACGCTTTTGCTAACCATTGTTAATTATTCTAACTAATAACTAACTCTTAGTGACCATCATAGCCTCAAATTATGCCTTGGGTAAAATGATACCGTTAGTTCTCACCCCAACACCAGGTTTCATAAAAAGCGAGATATTAAGGGCAGTAACATTAACCCCCTCACCCAGTCTTTCCCATGAGCTTTGTTTCGATAACCATGTTTGAAAATTGCTGAATGATTTTGCTTTTTTTTCTTATGCATTGACCCACGTAAGTATTGTTGTACCTTGCCTATGACTGCTTGATCTTTATAGATGTTGTCTTTTAATAAATGCATGGATATCTGGTGGAAAAGAACCACAAAATTTAAATGCGCAGATTACTTTTATTTTTACTTAATTTGAGAAATATATGTTAACAAATAAAATATATATTTTATTGGTGTAGACTTTAATATTATTAAACATTAAGAGTAAACTTCCGAAAAATATGTCAAAAAAGATTATTGGTTGATAAACATTCACAGTTTAAATTAATTATCCATTATGATGAGGGATTTTAATTACTACTGACATTTTCCCGCAAAGATAAACAACTTCAAAAGACAAAAGAATAAATGACATGAAGATAATTTCTCTCTTGTATGACATCCTTATAAGATTTTTTCTTATAAAACGATCGTGCTTTATAATATATATATATATATATATATATATATATATATATGTTATGAAATATGTTATCTTTCCTTTAAAAAGAGGAAAAGACTTTTGATATATTTTCTAAAAACTAAAAACATTTTCTTTTTTTTTTATTATTAGAACCCGCAGAAGGTAAGACCCCATTTTCAATGCTTGTTTCCCGAACAGATCAATGTCGCTTATAATAATTTTATTTTTTTGTCAAAGCTTGAAGGTTAGAAGCATATGAAAAAAAAATGTTTATATTTTTTAATGTCTAACCAGTTTTAAAAATTTAGGTAATTTTCTTTAAAATCCGCACCAGTTTAATCACATTTTATTTTAGCAATGTTAATCCTATACAAGGCATAAGAGGTACTCAATGTAGAGCATTAGTGAAGCACATTTATGTGAGCAGAAAGATTGATTGATTAACTGATTAACTGATTCGTTTTATACAGCAAGTTATTTAAAGTAAAGAAATATATTTTTTAGATCGTAAAATTTTTGGGGTGATGTAATAATAATTTAGTGATACAAATCTTACAAATTAATTAATAGCAGGGGAATTTATAATTTCTTCGTAACTGAATATAACAAACCAAACTGAAACTGGAATTCATCTGTCCAATAAACAATTTTTAGCTGTTTTCTATTACGCCTTACGGACATTGAAGCTTACAGCAGCAGATAATCCCAAGCAGTCACCCATCTAGGTACAGACTAAGTTTGACGTTGCTTAACTTCGGTGATCGTACAGGAACTGGTGTTTCAACGCGATGTGGGCGTAAGCCGGCGCAAATAAGGGGTGCGCGACGCTCTTCATGAGGATTTTTGAGGATGCCATTGTTTTGCCCTGGGGTTATATGGAAGGAAAGTTATGAGAACGAGTGACAGGTTATAGGGGGTGTCAGGAAGTGGGTAAGAGAATGATGATTGTAGCCATAAAGTGAGGGATCAGTTCATATATTAATTGTAATGTAGAATTGATCCCCCACTTTATATCCACATTATAATAGTAAAGAATTTTTTTCTTAGAATTATATCGCTCCAAGCAAGGCATTTTACTGCCACTGTTTTGCAAGGGGTTACATAGGAAAAAAGTTATGAGAAAGAGTAACAGGTTATAGGGGTTGTCAGGAAGTTGGTAAAAGAAGGATGACTGTGACCATAAAGTGAGGTATCAGTTTATATATTAATTGTATTATATTGGTTTCACAGTAAAAGAGTAGGACCTAGTTGCTAAACTTGTGGCTCGAGTAAATTTATATACAGGGGCTAAGTTCATCAGAGCAGAAGCAGTGAACGTATTTCTGAGAAATATTTCGATTGACATAAAACTTGAAAAGGTTAAAATTGTTGCGCGCTAAAAAGTATTTTCTTAGGAGTCTACTTTACAAAGGAATGTGTTTCTGGCAAGTTATTATGACTACTACAATTTTAATAAATCTAAACATAACATAAACAGATTTTTGATTGTGTGTGTGTGTGTTTTTAACTAGCGTTCACCTTATACAAGGCCTAAGACGTATTCAAAGTAGGCGCTTATTGAAGGAGGTTGTTGTACAAATGGTAGGAGTAAGTGGTTAGAAGCGGAATTTATGAGGATATGTAGGAAAGTTAACGTTTAGATGTGAATCGGTTAAGATTGTAGTGGACTAGAAAATATCGCTTCGTGAGTAGAATTCGTGGGAATATGGTATTAGATTAGAACGTCCTTCTTACTCATGGAATTCGGTTGGAATGATCATGTTTCAACGGCAGACCTATAGCTATAAAGGTCTGAAATCGTAAAACTAAGGCAAGCAGATCATCAGAATATTTGTCTTGGAAATAGCGATAGCGTAGCGAGAGGCTAAGATGTAAGATCTGACAAAGTAGAACTGAGAAATGTAGCACGTTTGAACATTTGCCGTAGAAATAGCGATAGAATCGCGAGAGACTTTACTGTAAATGTCTGAAATGATGGAACTCAGAAATGTAGATCCTGTGAATATTTGCTATTGTAATAGCGATAGTGTATTTACATTTAAACCATAGATTTTCGATTGGATTCAGACTGGGATTTAACAGTTCCCATTCCATAAGGTCCTCTTCTGCAAACATTTTACGCTAAAACTATTCAGTGGTAACCTTAGTTACATGGTAAGGAGCATTAACATCGTTACTCACTTTAATTTGAAAGAGGTTTAGCTGTAAACGTCTGAAGTGCTGGAACTAAGAAATGTAGCTTATGTGAACATCTACCATGGAAATAGGGATAGAGTAGCAGGAGGCTTATCTATAAAAGTCTGAAGGAGTGGAGGTAAGGAATGTAATTCGGCCTGAACATTTATCATGGAAATAGTGATAGAGTATTTCCATTTTAACCATAGATTTTCGATTGGATTCAGACTGGGGTTTAATGGTTCCCATTTCATAAGTTCCTCTTCCGCAAACATTTTACGTTAAAATAATTCAGTGGTAACCTTAGTTATATGAGAAGGAGCATTAACATCGTTACTCACTTTAATTTGGTAAAAGCTTAGCTGTAAAGGGCTGAACTGTTGAAATTAAGGAATGAAGCTCCTCTAAATATTTGGCATGGAAATAGCGTAAGATTAGTGAGAGAAATAGATGGAAAAGTCTGAATTTGTGGAAGTAAGCAAAGTAGCTCGTCTGAACATTTGACATGAAATAACGATAGATTTTTGCTTGGGTTAATTTTTTTACGTAACATTTTATTTAAGTCATTGGATATATATATATTTTTTAAATGGCGTCTGAAAATATTGTTAAAAACCAGAATATCACATTTACTTCAATAAAAATCTAATAAAATCATCAAATTCGATCAAAATCTATAATAGAACAAATAACAGTCATGAATTTTGTGCATTTTTATCATAATATACGAACCTATCTTCTGCATAACAGCCAGCAATTTATTATCCATTTGTCTTGTTAAATGCTTTTCTTCAACAATTTTAATTTTTGAAACATGTTTTAATTTCTTCCCATTCGCTTGTTTTTGCTATCATTTCTTTTTTGACTCATTCATATAATTTCATTTCCATGTTGACCATATATTTTCGAATGGATTCAGTTCGGGATTTAATGTAGCCCATTCCATATGGTCCTCATCGGTAAATATTTTATGCGAAAATAATTCACTAGTAATCTTACTTACACGAGAGGGGGCATTATCATAGCTATAGACTTCACTATGAAACTGTGAGGCTGAGACTTCTATAGAAATCAATTTAATGAAACCGAAATATATAATAGTGTTCTGTCTGATTTCGTCATTGATTTTGAACGATTCACTAACGGCCTGGCCAAACTATTCTTATCCTTGATATTTTCGTTTAGACACTATCAATCAGTTAAGTGCCATACGTGACACACGTTTTGGGCGATCATGTCTCTAAAGAGACATGAATAACTGGGCAGATTTTCCCGCAGTAGGTTGTCAGTGCTTTCTGTGGTAGAGTGGTTGCCAGCCAAGTCAATAGAACCCAATCTGTCCTGTTGTTTAACATAACTAGAGGGGGACGAGATGTATTATTTTATTAAGTAGTAATTAGTGGAGGATCAATTTATTACTTCATCACAATAAAAAAGCGACCCCCCATTTTATGCACAGTAGAAGTCTTAATCATGTTTTCAACTATTAGATTAATCACTCAGTTAGGTGCCATACGTGATACACGCTTTGAGCGATCATGTCTCGAAAGAGACATGACTGACTGGGCAGAAGATTTTCTATCCTGATCTTTAAATTATAGCTGAAGAGAGAAGAGACGGATTGAATTAATAAGTAGTATTTAGTGGGGAATCAATTTATTGTTTCATAACAATAGAAAACCAATCCCTCACTTTATGTTAAGTAGAAGCTTTACTTATGTTTCCAACTATTATCTTCTTTCAGTCAGTTAAATGCTATACGTGGTACACGCTTTGGGCGATCATGTCTCGAAAGCGTGTATCACGTATGGCACTTAACTGATTGAGAGATCACTGATAAGATCATTTGATTTTTCCAATGTGGAGATTCCGTTATTCAATTTTTAGTGTGTTTTAAATGTTTTTATTATCCATTGTTTCAACATATATTATGATGAAAAAAATAATAGTTTTTTTAATTATAATCCTGAGGCATTAATCTAATATGAATTTAATTTACATAATAAAAGCAAACTGCAATTATTATATAACTCAAATAGCTTTAACAAAACATGTATAAACTATCTATAAATTTTATCTCTCTTTATTCCAACCTATTCACAAAGATTTGACCATTGGTCAAAATTGGTAAGTTGCCCGATTATTCACTTCAGCTTAGATTCACTTATCTATGTATCCCGAAACCCCAATCGCTCTCAGTGTGCATATGCCATTGAGGAGACCTCACCGTAGATGAGGGGGTCGTCATTGCTTCTGTAACTTGTCTTTTTTTACAGGTAGGTGTGTTGACCCTGCTTAAATCTATTTATCCTAGAGAAATTTAACTATATAAATCAAATTGTCTTTTGCTTTAAAATCTGTCTGCAGAGAGAGGAGTTATCTAAATTTATTTATAAATGGAACTTTTTTTTTAAACATATCATCCCAAGCAAGACGAAAACGCCACTGATGCGCAGGGGGCTACGTAAGGGTAAAAAGAATGGAAAAGAGAAAGCCGGAAACCACATCCTAAACAGGGAACAAGGAATGAGCCTCTTCACCTGTTCAATAGATGTGGGTGGAGTGTGAACCGGGGGATAGTTTAGTCTATTTACTCCAATTGAAAAAAATAAAGAGAGAAAAGAGTGAAAAGATTGGAAAAGAGACAACCGGAAACCACATCCTAAACAGGAAACAAGGGATGAGCCTCTTCACCTGTTCAATAGACGTGGGTGGAGTGTGAACCGGGCGATAGTTTAGTCTATCTACTCCAATTGAAAAAAAAAACAAAAACAAAAGAGTGAAAAGATTGGAAAAGAGAAAGCCGGAAACCACATCCTAAACAGGAAACAAGGGATGAGCCTCTTCACCTGTTCAATATATGTGGGTGGAGTGTGAACCGGTCGATAGTTTAGGCTATCTACTCCAATTGAAAAAAAAGAAAAAAAGAAAAGAGTGAAATGATTGGAAAAGAGAAAACTGTGTGTGTGTGTGTGTGTGTGTGTGTGTGTCTGTGTGTGTGTCCGTTATCTATAGACTCCGAAACGGCTGAACAGATTTTCTTGAAAATTTACACAGTTGTACTATAAGCGTCTGCGAGTGTTCTTAGGTTTTGTATCGAGATACCCCCCCATAAATATCGAAAATCGATAATAAAAAAAATCGGGTTATAGAAGGAGTGGTCCGATTTTAATCAAATTTGATACACTCATAGACAAAGACATAAGAAACGATATTCAGAAGTTTCAAGGTAGAAGTTCTTACAATAGTTCAGAAAATCGATAATATATATATATGAAAGGCAAGACGTTTGCGTGCGTGTGCCTGTTTATTTGCCTGTATGTCTGTAATTTTTTCAGCCCTTTTATTTTAGTTTTTGCTTCGGGTTTGGCTCTAAGTAGGTATAATTGTAGTTCTTAGTCTCAGCCATGATACCATTTACTCAGAGGGCTAATTTAGCCTTCAAAATTCAGTTTACGACGAAAATAACTTATTTGATATCGGTACCAAGAAATGAAAATTTGAATTACATCCATTCATTTTTCTTTCAGTCTACAGTTTCGCATTAACTGGAAACAACTATTGCTTTTTAGTTTTTCGTGCCAACGTCCAAAGAGTCTGAGCTCCAGGACCATGGATTAGTTTTAAAGCTTTCATTACAACGCCGGGCTATACTGCTAGTATTAATATATTTCCCAAGTGTATTGGCACGTAAGTGAATGCAAAGAATTAAACTGGAATTCGAACTTGGCACCACAGCGCACATCCTATCTATGTATATATACCTAATATTTCTAGGCGCGTGGCCTAGTGATTAAACCGTTCGCTTTCTGATCATGAATCCCAGATTTGAATCTCACCATAGCCAACTTGCCAGAGAGATGTCTTCACAATATTATCAGTCTGGAGGAGGTTATCTCAGCATGCGGTATCTTTGAAAGTGCCTGAAAACTATACCACCGGTTGACCAAAGCTTTGTGAGTGAATTTTGCTAGACGGCTCTCTTTGAAGAGTCGTCGCTGGATGTACTTGCTCGAAGTCACGTCTTCGTGACCAAGGGTTTGTGCATCCTGGTCTTGTTCAGATTGTTGTGTTCAGACCAGATAACGCATTTTCTCCCAGAAACTGTAACTAAGGTCTACTCAGCATAGTCGCAATATAAGCCATAAGTAGGCTATGTGGGTATTGAACAAATAAAAGTGTGCCTGCGTGAACGTCAAAAATCTGTCGAGAGTGACAAAGCAAACCTCGTTGCTGATCTTAAAAAGGACCTCCAATCCGCGGCGAATTGGGCTAAGAAATGGCTCGTGAATTTTAATGTTTCCTAATGGAGATTAGCTAGCCGCTCTGGTAGACGTGTATCTAATCCGATTGTTCAGCCATGATAACTTATATTATGGAAAAGATATGTTTTAATATATTAGAAATCTAATTATCTAATTAAACCTGGACATTAAGCTCAAATTTAAACTTTTTTTATAATAAATCCAATAAATAAATCAATGATATCGCAATTGTTACCGATGTTCGGATTAATTTCTTTATTGAATGTGCATGGTTCAGTAATGGTATGATGCACAATTGTTTTGCAGAGCTTAAATGAGTCCTGCGAGGAATCCGGCTTTCTCTTTTCCAATCTTATCACTTTGTTTTTTTCTTTTTTACAATTGGAGTAGATAGATCTATCTATTGCCCGGTTCACACTCCATCCACGTCTATTGAACAGGTTAAGAGGCTCATCCCTTGTTCCCTATTTAGGATGTGGTTTCCGGCTTTATCTTTTCCAATCTTTTCACTATTACGTAGCCCCCTGCCCAGCAGTGGCGTTACCGCCTTGCTCGGTGTGATATGATTAGAAAAAATGCCTTACAACCCCTTTCAACTTAATAAATTCATTTTTTACACATTAGCAGACATAAATAGATAGATAGATAGATAGATAGATAGATAGATAGATAGAGTGAATAAGTGAGTGAGTGAGTGAGTGAGTGAGTGAGTGAGTGAGTGAGTGAGTGTGTGAGTGAGTGAGTGAGTGAGATAGCTAGATATATAGATAGAAATAAAGAGAAAGTGCGTAAGAGAGAATGAGATTGATAGGAACACACTGAGATAGATAGATAGATAGATAGATAGATAGATAGATAGATAGATAGATAGATAGATAGAGTGCATAAGTGAGTGAGTGAGTGAGTGAGTGAGTGAGTGAGATAGCTAGATATATAGATAAAAAGAAAGAGAAAGTGCGTAAGAGAGAATGAGATTGATAGGAACACACTGAGATAGATAGATAGATAGATAGATAGATAGATAGAGTGCATAAGTGAGTGAGTGAGTGAGTGAGTGAGTGAGTGAGTGAGATAGCTAGATATATAGATAAAAAGAAAGAGAAAGTGCGTAAGAGAGAATGAGATTGATAGGAACACACTGAGATAGATAGATAGATAGATAGATAGATAGATAGATAGATAGATAGATAGAGTGCATAAGTGAGTGAGTGAGTGAGTGAGTGAGTGAGTGAGATAGCTAGATATATAGATAAAAAGAAAGAGAAAGTGCGTAAGAGAGAATGAGATTGATAGGAACACACTGAGATAGATAGATAGATAGATAGATAGATAGATAGATAGATAGATAGATAGATAGAGTGCATAAGTGAGTGAGTGAGTGAGTGAGTGAGTGAGTGAGATAGCTAGATATATAGATAAAAAGAAAGAGAAAGTGCGTAAGAGAGAATGAGATTGATAGGAACACACTGAGATAGATAGATAGATAGATAGATAGATAGATAGATAGATAGATAGATATGCTCGTGTTTCAAGTGATTCATGAACGTTTAAACATGACTTCATGTATAATCTGCGATAAAGACTTTTTCACTTGGACCAGATCAATTTTTCAGAAAATGACCAGGAGAAATTAAATGACTTTAGTTCAGAAGAGAATGAGTACGTTTGTCGGGACGAAAAATTTTCATTACCCTATTGCGTCCACGCTCTCCCACACAAACACATATATAAAAACATACACACAGTGCCACAGAATTACCCACATATGATATATCAATGTTTTGAAAATTGTTTGAAGCTTAAGGAAACAGCACATATGCTAAGTTTCAAAAATCTTATAAGCCGACCAAGCATAGGGATGTATACAATATAGGAACCAATGATACGCATTGTCAGAGAAAATCATTAGTGTAAAAATATGCTTTATCAGCTTTGGTAAAATCTTCTAGAGAAAAAAAAGGTAAAAACCATTAACATCAAAAATTGCAATATGAACTCTGGTAAAAAAATGGTTACTAAACATTAGGTTTATAAGTCCCAGAAATTCAGTGATTCTTGTCCGTAAAGACACATGGCCCAGTGAATATAGACTTTGATTAGTTCCAGTGATTTGATCCAAAGAGTTCTTAGTTCAAGATCAGGCTACAGCAGTGGTGGACAAGTAACTTAGAGTCGGGTTAAAAAAGAATGAGAGTTATATACCACAATAAAGGGTCTGATTCAAAATTCTTAGAACCTAAAAAAGACCGGAACGTACAACATACGTAGTCGGATTAACTTAAGCAGTATATATTTATACATTAGCAATATATTTAGAATACACCTTTATTTGAGTTTATTAATTTTCAATTCTTATCACAATGCGGCAGCTATATACATAAAAGGCAATCTGTGAGTCTATATGTGACTGTTCCCTATACACGTCTAAACTACGCCATTCAAACTTTCTAGGGACACATATCTACAGGGAAGCCAGGTCGACACATACTTTTTGAGTTTAAGTTCGCCCTTTTTGGCCAATGGTGCAGTTTGTTTACATTTGCTCTGTAAAACATCTAAGATCTAAGATGGTTGCTGAATTACGTAACAGAAATCAAATCACACGTGTCAAACGCGACTGAAATATTTTTTTATTAAAAAAATGTGCATTTATATTTAATTTTTATTCCGACGTTTTAAAAATTGGTCAAAAATGTGAATATTTTTCCCCGTAATTTTGAAACAAAAGAAAAATTAAAAAATGTAGGCGTGCCTAGGGAACAGTCACAGACAGACACACGGATTGCCTTTTATATATATATAGATTATATTTTAAGAGTCTGCAGCGAATTTAAACGTATTTGTTTCATCCGCTGAATAAACTAAAATGTTCTGAGTTGCACGGGCAACGCCGGGTTATGATGCTGGTATTTAATAAAAGTAAAAGTAAAAAATATTAGATTGCTAAAGCTTCCTATTTTTCTCTATGTCATGCAAATACATACATATCTATCTATCTATCTATCTATCTATCTATCTATCTATCTATCTATCTATCTATAATATGTATATATAGATATTTATATATTTATAAATATGTCAGATATATAAATATAGATATATATATAAAAACATATGACAAATATAAGAATATATGATATATATAAATATATATATATATATCTGTATATATATATAAGACATTTATAAGACGTATATATTTATACATATATTATATATACATGTACATATGACATCTAAAAAATATATATGTATATATATATATATATATATATTGCCATAAATCAATTATGAAACATATCTAATTAAGAGGCCGAAAATTAAAAACCTTGAGAAACCAATTACAGCCTCGCTTATGTATATAAACACGGGCAACAAAATATATTTTACATTGCATTGATATGACTCACATATTGAGTTACACGTAAAATAAAATGAATTCTTGATAATGGCTAACAATACAGCCGAAAGCGCTTGGAAAAACAAAACATTTTTTCAATTATTATATAATTTATGTCCTGAAAGGAAACATATTATAAGATCACATGAAAACTTAATCATAATACGTAGCCTATCATTTTTAATGAAATCTGCATAAAGTAGAGACTGCTGCTCAAGTACACAATTTAATATATATAGTCATCCGCAGACAGATCTGTTTCGCTGTATCACAGCTCATCAGTACGGTTAGACAACCGATTTTTTTTTTTTATAAGCGTTTCACCCCGCGCAAGGCATGTCACTGCCACTACTGTGCAGGGGGCTACGTAGAGTGGAGAAAGGCTGATTAAATATAGGAGATAACAGAGGGTGGGTGATAGGCGGGTGAGGTTACCGAGAATGAGGGTTGGGTAGATGAGAGTGTTGTGAGAATAGTTGGGAGTTAGTGTGATAGGAGGTGTCTATTGACCCTACATTTAAACACCTGGAGATTGTAACTGTCGGGAAAGCAGACTTGTGGAAGGGAGTTCCACAGGCGGGAAGCGCGAGAAAAGAAGCTGTTGGAGTAGAATTTACGGTTACATCTTATTTGTTTAACTGTAAAAGGGTGGGACCTAGTTGCTAATCTAGTATCTCGTGTAAATTCGTGCTTAGGCGGCACCAGTGATCTAAGCTCATCGGAGCAGAAGCCATGAAAGTACTTGTAGAAGAGGCACAGGGAAGCTACATCACGCCGGTGTGAGAGCGGCTGCAGCCGGTCTGCCAAGTCAGTATCAACCACGTTACAGATCCTCCTTTGTATTTTGTCAAGAAGCCCAAGGAGAGCAGCAGGGGCACCCGACCAGATATGGCAGCAATATTCAATACACGGGCGGATGGTAGATTTGTATATGTGCAGAATAGTTTCAGGTGGGAAAAATTTCCGGGCCCTGCACAGGGAGCCCACTTTCATAGCAGCAGATTTGGCAATGGATTCAATATAGTCATTCCATTTGAGGTCCGCCGAGAGTGTAAGGCCAAGGAGGCGTAGTATTTTACTCTCTGGGAGGCTAGCCTGTCCCATGCTAATGGGAGGTAGATGCGATTGTCTATGGTGGTTAGTTGATAACAGCTTTGTTTTGGAGGCATTGAAATTTACCAACCATTTCCTACCCCAGGTCAGTACGGATTGGAGGTCTCTTTCAAGTGCGGCAGCGAGGTTCACTTTGTCGTCCAGACCTGGTTTCTGATCGATGCGGGAGTAGATTGTTGTGTCGTCGGCATACATGCCAACTTGGGATCTAATGGTGTCGGGGAGATCATTAATGTAGATCAGAAATAGCGTGGGACCTAGGATAGAACCTTGAGGGACGCCCGCGTTCGTCTGGTAGTTTTGGGAGGCATGCCCATTTAATACCACCTTTAATGTGCGGTTAGAGAGGAAGGACTGGATGAGGTCAAACAGATGTCCAGTTATCCCATAGCTCCGCAGTTTGCACAAGAGGCCAGCATGCCAGACCCTGTCGAATGCTTTGGAGATATCCAAGGCAACGGTTCGGGCTTCACCATTCTTGTTGAGTGCCTGGTATATGTACTCGGTAATGGTCGTTAGCATATCAGCAGTAGACCTGGTGAAGCGAAACCCATACTGTTTGTCAGAGAGAAGCCCGTTGGTCATAAGGTGCTGAATCACCTCGGCGTTGATAATGGCTTCGAAAACTTTGCCAAAGATTGGAAGGAGACTAATAGGACGGTAATTGGCGGGGTCCGAGGGTTCGCCAGAATTCTTAAATATAGGAACTACGCAGGAGGACTTCCAACAGGCAGGAAAACAGGAAGTAGATAGGCAGAGGTTATAGAGTTTAGAGAGGACAGAGGAGAGTTCTGGGGCACATTTCTTCAGTACTATGACTGGGATTCCGTCACCGCCGCTCGCTTTGTGTGGGTCAAGTTGCGCAATTATCTTGGCGACCAGCGAGGGTGAAATGTGGACGTTATTTAGTTGAGCCTTAGTTCTGGGTGGGAAGTCTGGTGTAGGTATTCCTAACGAGTCCAGTGTCGAGTTGGTTGAGAATTTACGGGCAAAGCATTCAGCCTTGTCGGCTGGGGAGGTGAGAACTTTAAATTCATTGATTAGTGGGGGTATTGAAGTCTTGTTCCTGCTGAGCACGCTTTTGCAGAGACGCCAGTAATCTTTGGAGCCAAACTTAGAGGATGCTATGCGTTGCCTAATTCTGGTAGCAAACGCCCTCTTGGCTTCGTTCAGTACTTTTTTACACTTGTTCCGTGCTGAGGTGAAAAGGCGCCTATTTTGGTTTGACGAGCAGCTTCGATAGAGCCGGAAGAAATGGTTCCGGTGGGCAATAGCGGCCGAGCAAGCGGGTGAGAACCAGGGGGACGAATTAGGTTTTAGTTGGAATTTTCTGGCAGGGATAAAAGCATCGATGCCAGCCTTAACCCAAGAGGAGACTTCGGAGGCACAGTCTTCGACAGGAAGATCAAAGACGTTGTTCCAGGGGACGTCGCAGAGGAAGTCCCTGAACGAGTCCCAGTCGGCTCTTTGGTAGCAGTATGATATTCTGCTGGTCTGGTTTTCTTGGGTAGAGTTAGTGCGGATTGATATGTTTACGGAGACTACGGCGTGGTCAGAGTTTCCAAGGGGGCAGAGTTGCCTTGTAGTGCAGGAGTCTGGATTGCTTTTTAACCAGGATTAAAACCTGACCGAATTGGCGTCATTCGGCGATTCTACCTCTGGGCTATGGGCGTTCGGTAGAAGAAAGCAGACTTTTTAGCGTGTATATTATAATTATACGCGTCCAATAGCCAATGTGCTCTAATTCATTTTACTGAATGAGCGATGCGTACATGCCAGGGTAGCTACTGTTTTTCAAAGTTTACCATTCTTCCAGAGTGATCAATCAGGGTGTGAGATCGTAAATATATATATATTACTGCGTGAATTAATAAATACACATATGGGTATACACTCAAGTATACGCACGTATATAAAAATATTATTCAGGTGTTAATAAAATAAAACATAATTTAGTGTAACTGACCTATTAATTATATATTAATAAATATATATTTTGCACCGACGTAGGATAATATGTATGTTTTTTAATATATATATATATATAAGAAAAATTAAGGCAGTCACATTATTTCATGATAAATCGGAAGTGAAAACCTATTTCAGGCAAGCCATCATCAGTTTCCGTCTTTATTGTACAAAAGATTTTACACGAATCGTGTAAAATCCTTTGTACAATAAAGACGGAAGCTGATGATGGTTCTCCTGAAATAGGCCTACACTCCTGATTTACAACGAAATAACGTGTCTGCCTTAAATTTTCTTATATTTGCTCCATATATATATATATATATAGCTCTCTTAGAGAGTTATCCTACCACTATGTACAGGATACTCCTTTGGATTCTTCTATACCCACACTGCATGCTGATATATATATATATATATGTTAGAAGTTTTCTTTTTGCTTAAAATTATCTTTAATTTGTTTATTTGGTATATTCGGTGCATGCTGTCATATTTTTTGGTTGGTGTTTTTTAACGTCTGAAAAACAATCTTATTTTTTTCCACTGTTGTATGTTCTAAACAATCTTTCCTATTGTCCAGAATTTATTTGAAATATCTTGTTATTTTTCTCTTCTAAATGTCACATGCTGTTTTTGTTGATCAAAGATTTTCTCATTTGTAATTCTTTTAATCTGTAAATCGCCATTTTCGAATTATTCTAACCTATCTCCATCTCCTAACTAAAAGTCTATTCATCACGTAATTCTTGGTGCAGAATTTTTATTCTTTATTTGTGACATCAGTAAGTTGGCTAAGTGATACTTGGGCGCTCATGTCTTTTTCGATCCATGAATGACTAGACATATTTTTTCCGTGGTAGTTTTCTATTTATTTCTGTAGTAAGCTGCGTCCCAACCAAGGCTACAGAAGACAATCTAGCTTGCTATTTAACCCATAGCTAGAGCGCTAAAATGTGGATTAATACCTTTCCCTAAGAAATTTACGTTTAAATGAATGCAAATGATTCAACTGGAAATAAAACTCGGCTGCTTAAATCGCGCAAAAATTAGAGATATACCTTAATAAAATAATTTTCTCGTAAGATAGGCAATAAAGCCACTAAGTTGCAAGGTATTACTGAATGTTAGAGGAGATAAACGGTGAAATAAAACTATAACACCATTAAGAAGAGGGAACAATAAAAGAACAATAATGAAGACAGAATATAACAATTGACATTCAATATAAAATTTTTGAAGTTTAAATTTGACTGGAAATCAATACGAATGCGGAATAGTTTTCCAGAAGTTAACATTTCTAGAGAATTCACTATTGGCATAGAACCTGCGCTTACATCTAACCATTTCAATTGTAAAATGATTATAGATTGCTACTCCGCTTAAAGAAACCATAAAGGGATGTTCATCAGAGCAATCACCATGAAGTTATCAATATATAAAATTATGTGACATCCGTTAGTCAGTCCGTTCATCTGCCCATCCGTCAATTTGTCCATCTGTCCGTCACACACTCTAAAATTGCCATACACTGACCAATTGGTAAAAATGTGGAGAAGTCAAATTAGGAAAATGGGTACAATGTACAATTGGTATACGTATATTGTACCATAACTGTTTTATTATTTTCTTAAGAAAAAATAATAGGTTTATTAGTTTACATACAAAATACTCCCATTATTTTAAAAACAATTTAATGAAAAAAATAAATACTCATTTTGGTAAAATTTGATCCACAGTTGTTGCACTTGGTATATGTGCGTTGTGGAACAGTTGATATTGGCTAGGGGCTCAATTCCAGTTGAATCGGTTGCATTCACATACGCCTTAGGAAAGCTATTAATCCGTCTCTTCTCCCTCCAGTTATGGGTTAAATAGCAAGACAGATTGAGTTCTATAGTTGGCAACCAGTCTACTGCAGAAAATAATAGCAACCTGCTGCGAGAAAAGCTTCTGCCCAGTCAGTTATAGCCCTTTTGAACTATGGTCGACCTAGCGTTTACCACGTGTGATACTTAAGTGAGTAGCACTAGAAATATGAACAAGGTAGGGAGAGTAGAGTTTGTAATATTAGAAAAAGTATAAATAAAAAAACATCTGCAATGTTATTGGTCCTGAGCTGGCATCTCGAGAGTCATTCTGCCATCACCATAACGAAGATCCTTTTTGCATTACATTGTATTCAGTTGGTCACAATTTAGTTTTTGTTATCTGTAAATATTTATATTATAGTTTGGGAATAGGTCATTTTTAATTACCGTATTTGGGAGCTTATAAGACGCACTTTTTCTTCATCTGCGTCTTATGTATAGGTTTGAAATTCGCGTTAATCGGCCGAAATTATCTACATGACAACTCCTATTAGCTTAGACTTTAGAGTAACTTTCATTTACCAATTCTCATTATTTAAGAAGATATCTTCTTCTTTTTCTTCTTCTATGTGCCCTGTTCTTTCAGGACGTATGCGATCATGGCTTTCCACGTCTCCCTATCCCTGGTGGCTCTTAGTACGTTTTCTCCTGTTACACTAAGCAATCCCCTTTCCGTTATCTACCTGCTCAGGCCTTTCAAATATGTTATTCGCTGCCTTCCACTCTCTCTTTTTCTCTCTATCTGGCCTGTCAGTATCAGGTTCTCCAAGCCCTCCTTTCTCATTGCATTTCCCAGGAACTTTAGTTGTCTCTTCCTGTTGCTCACTATTAATTTTCTTTTCGTGGCATTCTTTTCAACGCCTCTTCATAGCCCAAATGCTCGGTCCATGATATCCGCAGCATCCTTCTCATTTCCGCTGCTTCAAGTTTTTCATTCATCTTCGATGATATCATTGATAATATGCATTATATCAATTTCATATTAACGTTTAATATTAGATCAGAAATTGTTGTGAAATCCACTAAAACGTATGGCATTGGCGATGCTCTCAATGAAAGGGAAGATGACGGATTATTTAACAACGATGTAAGTAGTTTTGAAAATGTGTATCAGAGCTTTGATAACGAAGACTACGAATTTTATGGATTTAATTTTTTTTTTCTTTTATAATTTTGTCGCCCCAAGCAAGGCATTTTACTATCACTGTTGAGCAGGGGTTTACATAGAATATAACTTATGAGAAAGAGTGACAGGTTACAGGGGGTGACAGGAAGAGGGTAGGAGAACAATGAGAATATTGATGAGAGTGGAGTGGACGAAGAAAGAAGCATGAGAGAGAGAGAGAGAGAGAGAGAGAGAGAGACGAAGCAAGTTAGGGACATAGTTGATGACTATTGACTTTACGTCTGAATTCTTTAAAATTGTAGCTATCAGGAAAGCAAGTAAACGGGAGGGAATTCCACAGGCGAGAAATGCGAGAAAAGAAGCTGATGGAGTAGAATTCGCGTTTACAATTTATTAGTTTCACAGTAAAAGGGCTGGACCTAGTTGTTAATCTTGTGGCTCGGGGAATTTCATTCATAGGGGGTACCTGTGAGCTAAGTTCATCGGAGCAGAAGCCGTGAAAGTATTTGTAGAAGAGACACGGGGAATCCTCAATGCATCGCTGAGAAAGCGACTGTATCCTAGTTGCCAAGTAAGGATCTATCACATTACAGATTTGTCAAGGACCCCTAGGTGGATAGCAGGAGCACCCGTCCAGATATGGCAGCAGTATTCAATGCATGGGCGGATGGTAGATTTGTATATGTGCTGGATTGTTTCAGATGGGGAAAACTTAATTGTACTGTTTTGCACAGTTGTAATAATTTCTTGATTTTTGTTTTGTTTTCTTACCTATGATATAGATTTAATAAAGATTTTATAGGCCCGTGTTCTTTTTTCCCATTATTTTTCATTTTAGTTGTAATCATGTTTTAATTAACCAACATCATACCTCATAAATATACCCTAGGATGTACCATTTACTAATAATGTTACTAATTTTACTAACTACTATTATTTTCTTGATTTGTCCTGCTGAAATGTGGGGTGCGTCTTATATGCCGTGCATCTTATATGCCGTGAAATTGTGTGAACAGTTTCCCTTCCATATCACGAAGTCTGATAATAATCTAATCTAAAATATGTTAAAATAAAGAATAAATAAGAATAAATATTACAAAAACATATGAATTCGTTTTTAAGGCTTATTGCAGATTAATTGAGGTCAGAGAATATGTTTTAGATTTTAAGAATTTTTATTTTATTTTTAGATATCATGTTTTAGTGATACAAGTCTTGCGAAATAGCTCCTATCTCTGGAGAGAAAAGGTGGATATATACGTTTCTTAAGGTATTTGCGCGTGACTATAACGAAGTCAAATGAATTTGGAACTCGGTTGTCCGATTAAAAAGTTCTATATCATTATTTCACCTCCCGCATAACTAAAAATAGCACATGGTGTCCCCACGGGGCCACCCTTCTAGATACGTACCAGACTTAACGTTGCTTAACGTCAGAAATTTCATAGAAAACGGTGTTTCAACCAGATGTGGACGTACGATGAAACGATTTGTGTTCAAGATGTCATAAAACGGTATTATACGAGGGTTATTCAATAAATAAGGTTAATTCTTCGGTATAAGGACTTCTAATACAGATAGAAGCTTACATTTTTTTCAAGGTCGTCTCCCAGCAGTGTCACACACTTTTGCCATCTGTGCACAAGCTTCCATATTCCCTTAGCGTAAAAATCTTTGGACTGATGTCTCAGCCAATCGCTCACAGCACCTTTGACATCATCGTCGCTTTCAAACTTCGTGCCTTTCATGAACGCTTTCAAGTGCCCAAACAGGTCTGAAGGGGCAAGATCTAGGCTGTAAGGGGGATGAGGGAGCAGTTCCCAGCCCAGCTCGTTGATGGTCTGTACCGTTTGGGCTGATTTGTGAGGCCTTGCGTTGTATTGATGCAAGACGACTCCATGTGACTGATGACCCCTGCGTCTGTCCCAACAAATAGGCTCAAAGTCCATCAAAGTCATCGACTGTCACCCTTCTGTCAGAGTGAATGAGGTCATTGACTAATTCGATCACCTCAGGAGACCTCACTTCTGCAGGCCACCCAGGCCTGTCTTTATCCTCAACAGATGCTCCGTCCTTCTTTAAACAATTTAGCTCACTTGTAGAGATTTCTTTGGCTGAAACATGTGGCACCATACACAGTTGACATTCTCCTATTAATTTCAACTGGTTTGTACCCTTCAGCAACCAAAGACTTGATGACTGACCTCTGTTCAATACTGGGGCATGCTTTTTGGTCAGCCATCTTTGTTAATCTCTAAAACTCACAAAGTTTTTTCAATCTGCAAAAAAATAAATCTCTTTAAAAAAGAAGTAAAGAAAGATTTTTTAAAAAAGTAAGCTTCTATCTGTATTTGAAGTTCTTATACCGAAAAATTCACTTCATTTATTGAATGGCCCTCGTATAATAGTAACCTTCAAAGATAAAAATTTCTTTAACAAGATAACATAACAAAACCTGATGAAAAGCTTTGAAGATTCAGGGGGACACTTTCACCGGTCTAGCCCCTACAGTGCCGTTTTCTATCATAGACCCCGTAGGACACTTGGAAATTAAACACTTAAAATTACTCTCACGCACGATAAATAACAGTAATCATTACTGAATAAGTTATTGTAAAAAGCTTCCAATATATATCATTATTTTAAATATTTAGATTTTATTCTCTTTCAAAATGAAACGATAACTAAAAATCTAAATACTTAAAATTAAAAACAAAATTAAGATGTATGTTCTCTGTAATATTTATATTTTCAATTTCTAATTCAATATTATTTGAAAATGTAACTTCCTTACAAACTGAAACGATAGCTAGAAATTCAAATACAAAAACTAAAAACATTAGTATATCCTCTCGAATAGTTATAACATAAAATTTCTATTTTAATATTGTTTAAAAATGTAACTCCAAAACAAAATGAAACGATAGCTACAAATTCAAATATTCAGAACAAAAAAAAAAAAAAAAAAAGAAAAAGATAATTAGAATCTATCGCCCAAAATGTTTAAAGTATTCCAAATTGAAATTAAGTAAAACTCCGATTATTTTTATTAGTGTATGCTAAGAGGATGTGCGTTGTGTTACAGTGGATATCGGCTCGGAACGAGAAACCGGGGAGCCGATTTCGAATTCTAGTTGAATCCATTGTATTCACTTACGCGCAAATACCCTTGGGAAAGGTATTAATCCGTCTCTTCCTTCCAGCTATGAGTCAAATAACAGGACAGATTGTGTTCTATAGCCTTGGTCGGCAACCAGTCTACCGCAGAAAGCAATGGCAACCTACTGCAGGATAATCTTCTGCCCAGTCAGTCATGTCTCTTTCGAGACATGATCGCCCAAGCGTGTTTCACGTATGGCACTTAACTGACTGACTGAATATAATAGTTGGAAACATGATTAAAGGCTTCTACTGGGCATAAAGTGGGGGATCGGTTTTCTATTGTTATGAAGTACTAAACAGATCCCCCACTAGCTATGAGTCAAATAACAGGACAGATTGTGTTCTATAGCCTTAGTCGGCAACCAGTCTACCGCAGAAAGAATTGGCAACCTACTGCAGGATAATCTTCTGCCCAGTCAGTCATGTCTCTTTCGAGACATGATCGCCCAAGCGTGTATCACGTATGGCACTTAACTGACTGACTGTATGCTTTAAAAGATACACACTAATCGAAAACGCATTAATCGAATATAATAATTTATGGTAGATGGTATAATTTCTACTTCCTATTATAGTCTCATTCACAATCAATTCCTGCTAAAATAATAGGCAGATGTAAAACGATACGATGTAAATGCTATTAATTCATGCTTAATAATGTGATTTTTTTTTAATGAAAAATTTATTTAGAATGCTTTTCTGCATGGTATTCTTCTTCTCTTCTTATAAATCTTATGTTTTCCATTCTCAAAAAATTGCCCCTATAGAATTTTCTGCAAATCTCTTTGTTTCTATCTTCATCAGGATCTGATTCTAAACATGTTTTTCTTTAAATTCTTCAATGTCCCTGAAAATTATTCTAATTTCATTGTTATTTTCTTATACTGACCGGTAGGTACTGCTTTTTCTTTAGTGTCTTCGCTTCAAAAACTGCCTTTGCTTTTTTTTGCATCCAAAGAATTAGCATAGAAATTAATATTTTATCGATGTTATTCCAAATATCTATAATTTCTTCTTTTAATTCATCGATAGTTTTAAAAACTTTGCCTTCTATTTTTCTTTCATTAAATTCCATATATTTTCTATTGGATTTAAATTGTCTAATCATCATATCTTTTAAAAGAATTCAATGTTTGCATTTATTCGATTTTTGAATTTTTCCAAACTATAATCATTAGTAATTTAATCTGAAAATTTAATTTATAATCTTTCCATACGTCTATTATATTTCGATATTTTTTTAATAAATGAAAGTTTTGTGGTAAATTTTCGTTTTACGTGCCGACAGTTTTCCCCCTTCAAATTTATCCAAAATAGCATTATTTCTGTGCAGATGTTGATGCTGAACTCAAATCTACAATTAGTTATTGAAGAAACTTACCTTTTTGCTTTGAAAATCTATAAAAAAAGCGAACTATATTTTGCACTTTTTCTTTCCCGTAATACTCACAAAGTCATGTAATTAACTGCAGAATGACGTTCTATATAGGCAGCAATGTTCTGTCGAATTTTGGTCGATTTTCTTCCTTTACTGAAATTTCCGGCGATGTACTTCCTGTTATGAAAGTAATAAGCGTAGCAATACAATAGCGCATTATTTTCATTACCGGAAGTACATCGCCATTATCAGTAAATGAAGAAAAATTTGCCAAAATTCGTTGCCTACGTAGAACGTCATTCTGCAGTTAATTACATGACTTCGTGAGAGTTACGGG
Organism: Ascarosepion bandense; assembly: GCA_037127315.1. NCBI lineage: Eukaryota > Metazoa > Mollusca > Cephalopoda > Sepiida > Sepiidae > Ascarosepion > Ascarosepion bandense. The sequence goes on along the minus strand of JBBBDQ010000648.1, from coordinate 2,003,786 downwards.
AGAGAAAAAGTGCAAGATATAGTTCGTCTTTTTTATGGACATTTAGATAAAAAAATGTAAGTTTCTTCAATAACTAACAGTTGATTTGAGTTCAGCATATACATTTGCATAGAGATAATGCTATTTTGGGTAATTTTGAAGGGGAAAAGCGTCGGGATTTACAACGAAAATTTACCGTTTTTGTGTCTAATAATCTTGTCCATTTTTTTAACAAAACGTCAGAAAAGTTCTTCAAATTAAACATGAAAAAATCAAACTATTCAAAAAATTTGACAAATATGCAAATATGTACTTTTATTATTGGCTTTAATTTATCTATTTATAACCGTCCATTTTTTTCAACATTGCTGTAATTAATACTTTTTTAAACCGTGTCCATTCAGGACGTAGAATGTCCTGGGCATGACGGTAAACTGCATCCAGCAGCAAGGCCTCTGACTGGGAGGTTATAAGGAGCATAGAACCACCTCTTAATTGCTGTTGTTCCCAGGTTTACCCTAACCCGGCGTGGGAGTACCTGTTAGGTCCCAACGATGGGCAAATAGTTAACCTCCAAACTCGGGCGAAAACACAATGGGAGTATAAAACTACACTTTTATAGAAATACATACAGAAAAATAATTTTTTATAAAAAAATTTCATTTTTGAAGGAAAAATATTACCAACAATACATTTTTGAAAAGAAATATTACCATAAATATTGTTGAATGAAAAAATTATTCTCAGCAAAACATTTTTTAATACAAAACTAGAAGACATTTTCAGTTTCCTAAATTAAAAAGGTCCTACGCATGACGTTAAACTGCATCTGGCAGCAAGACATCTCATTGGGAGGTTGTGAGGAGCATGGAACCACCCCTTAATAGCTGCTGTTCTCAGGTTCACTCTAACCTGGAGTGGTAGTACCTGTTAGGGTCCCCGCTATGGGCAAATAGTTAACCCCCAAACTGGTTTCAAAACACTATAAAAGTGTAGAAATAGACTTTTATAGGAAAAAAAAAATATTACCAAAAATACGGTTTTGAAAAAAAAATTATTAACATAACACATTTTTGAAGAAAAAAAAATATTCTCAGTAAAACATTTTTGAATACAAAACCGAACAACAAAATCATTAAAAAATACTTTAAAACCCCACCTTTCGGGGTTAAATAACCCAGAGAAGTTGATCTGCCGTTAAACAAAAGTCCAACTGAAACTCAAGTTTTCAACATCTTCCTATCCCTTGTAGTTCTTAAAATCCTTTCTATTGTTACCCGTCAAAAGCCTTGCATTGTCATCAATTTGATCAAGACTATCAGGTATGTAATGTGTTCCTTTCCATTGTTTCTTTTTCTATCTGACCTGTGAGTATAAGATTCTCCAAGTCCTTCTTCCTCGTTACATGTCCTAGAAATGTCAACTGCCTTTTCCTGATATTAAGTATAAGTTTCGTCCATCCTCCCCACAACCTTGCCGTTGCTCACGTGTTCGTTCAATTGTATCCTCAGTATCCTTCTGTAGAACAGCATTTCGAGTCTCTCCTTCATTTTTGATGAGATTGTCCAACATTCGCTGTCATATATCGAATCCAGTAAACTCTTCTTTCTTTCCAGCAAATGTTCCTGTCTCGCAATATTCTATTCAGCTTTTAGAATGCATCCTTGGACTTGACAAACAAAATAACTGTCCATTTTCTATTTATAGAAAATTATTATTAACCGTTAACTATTTAAAAAAATCAATTTTCAATTGCTATGGTCAATCTGGAACATGTTTAACTGCATTAAACAATTGTTATGTAGGCCCTAATCCAATTCTGATATTTCAAAATAGTTAGCTGATCCTGGGTATGACGGTAAACTGCATCCAGCAGCAAGGCCTCTGATTGGGAGGTTGTGAGGAGTATGGAACCCCCTCTTAATTGCTGTTGTTCCCTGGTTCACTGGTAGCACCTGTTAGGGTCCCAGCAAATAGTTAACCTCCAAACTGAGGTCAAAACACTATGAAATTATAAAAAATAGACTTTTATAAAAATATATATACATAAGAATAGACTTTTACAGAAAAATATACATTTTTGAAGGAAAAACATTACCAACAATACATTTCTGAAGAAAAAATTATTACCATAATAAATTTTTGAAGAAAAAAAAATTATTCTCAGCAAAACATGTTTGAATACAAAACTAGGAGACATTTTCTGTTTTTTAAAATAAAAAAGAATAAAAAAAATTTTTTTATTAAAATCTGACTAAATCAACCTTTTCACGAAAATCGAACATTAAAAAAATATCTTAAAACCCCACCTTTTTGGCTTTAAATAACCTACAAAGGTTGATATGCCATTAAACAAAACACTCTAAGTCCAAATAGCACACTAATCGAAAACGCGTGAATTGAAGCATTTTTTTTTTTTACTGTTCCATTCTATCTGAACGTGATTAGCAAAGAGATATATATATATTCCCCTTTTGGATATGAAACCTGTTATATGTTCATAAAAAATAACTGAATATAGCAATGTTGAAAATGTCAGCTTTATTGCCGTCTAGTTCGTGATAAGTTTCATCTGTCATTGTGATGAATATGAACAGATATTGCAGTTTCAAGATTGAACTTAATCTCCTGCTCTCAGATTCAAAAGACCATTTAACTACCGTCTATACTCGTGTATAAATCGACTTCATATTCAGAGCGAACTATTTTGCATTTATTTTAAACACCCCATTAAAAAAAAATAGCTGGATACAAGTCAATCGTCTATTAATTTTTGCGTCAAAAAAAGTTATCATAAAAACTTGAATTGTACACCTCAAGATATCGTAATTGGTAGCAATCTTGTCTCACTAGAAAAATTAACTAAGGGCCCCATTTCTTTAGCATTAATCTGTATTAACGCTATGATTAGAAAATTACAATGAAAACGATGATTTTTTAAATATTTAATCAGATATTGAATGAGCACCTATTTTTTTAAAGTTTTAAGTAAATTACAGTTTCCAAATTTAATTATCCGTGATCTAACAGATAGATTAGCAATCATACCAATAATAATATACTATGAAAATGTTAAAGTAAAGAAAATATATGGATTGGTTTTACGTTCCAGTTTATTTAAAGCCAGACCATATTTTTACCGTCTTTCTGATTATGTATCCTAGGAATCGGGGAGCCGGGTTTGAATTCCAGTTGAATTCCTTGCATTCACTTACGCACAAATGCCCTTGGGAAAAGTATTATTCCGTCACTTCCCTCCAGTTATGGGTTAAACAATAGGACAGATTGGGTTCTATAGTCTTGGTAGGCGGCCAGTCTACCGCAGAATGCAATGGCAACCTACTGCAGGATAATCTTCTGCCCAAAGCGTGTATCACGTATGGCACTCGACTGACTGATTGAAGATAATAGTTGGAAACATAAGTAAAGCTTTTACTGGGTATAAATTGGGGGATCAGTTTTGTATTGTTGTGAAGTAATAAATTGATCCCCCACTAATTACTACTTAAAATTTACGCGCCAGTTCTTACACCAGTTTACCACAGACCGTTCATACTAAGTAGACTTTGAGTAGATTTTCTAGCAGAGAGCGTATTATGTGTCAATTTGAACAACGCCAGTACGCTCACATCCTCTGTCACAATGTCTTGTAATATTGTGTGAGCACAACTATTTATGGCTTCTGAATAATTCTGTATCACTAATTGCACGCACAAAGCTTCCATTCAACTTGTGGTCTGGTTTTTAGAAACTTACCAAATGTTCCGCACGTTAAGTTCGCCTGCTCCAGGCCGATAACAAAAAAAATAAAAAAACAAAGTACCTGACAAATTGAATCCGGCTCTTATGCTCGAAAAGTGAACGTTATAACCAAATGGCTTTTAAATCGTACATTTTAGTGGATACACGCGTTTCAGTAGACGCCATATTTTTTCTGTTATGTTTTATTTTTTAACTCTGCGGATTATATGTACCGATTGTTAATTGCATAATTTAAAAGACCTGTTTTCCGACAAAGGCTCATTCTCTTTGGAAAGATCCTCGAATTCACAAGCCTGTAGACTTAATTCAGAAACGAAATGAATTAAAACAACAGTCTTGTAGCTCTACCTAGGAATGGTAAGTAAACCAAAGACAGAGGACCTGGCAATCATTACATAGAAAAAATGAACTCGACTGAAGCCTAAACTAATAATACCTATGAGACTGTTCATATTCCTAGAATCAGTCAGTTAAGTGCCATACGTGATACACGCTTTGGGCGATCATGTCTCGAAAGAGACGTGACTAACTAGGCACAAGATTTTCTATCCTGCTCTTTAAACTATAGATGAAGGGAAAAGAGACGGATTCTTTTAATAAGTAGTAATTAAGAGTGGGGGATCAGTTTATTACTTCATAATAATAGAAAACGCTTCCCCCACTTTATGTTCAGTAGAAGCTTTACTTATGTTTCCAACTATTACCTTCAGTCAGTCAGTTAAGTGCCATAAGTGATACACGCTTTGGGCGATAATGTCTCGAAAGAGACATGACTGACTGAACAGAAGATTTCCCCGCAGTAGGTTGCCATTGTTTTCTCCGGTAGACTAGTTGCCAGCTAAGGCTATGGAACTGTTATTTCATTCATAGCTAGAGGGAGATGAGATGTGTTATATTATGATATGTCATAAAACAAAAACAACCAACAATATTCGGCCAGAAGAGAAAAAAATTAAAATACAACGTTGAAAAACAGAATATAATTTACATTAAATTATTTCGGGTTATAAAACAATTAGAGAAATTAATCCTATTTTAGTGAGCCGACAAAATATGTTTTGGTCGTCAGAAACAATGAAATAAACAAGCATTGCGTCAGCGTGTCAAAGTTGAAAAAAAAGTTAAATATTGAAATAAACAACAATGTGATTACGTCCAAATGTAACATAGAGGACAGAGAAGAGACCAGACAAGCTCGGGACGGAAAGAGAACGCAAGGTGTGTGCATGCTCCCTCAGACTATCCCTCTAAACACAACCGTCCCCATTACAGAAAATAAACTGAATATATTTTCTATATACACGTTGTCCATCGTTATATTTCAAGCCGAACCTCAACATTGGTTTGCATGTGACACACGTCGCTCAGGTACACGTCACTTGTGTACCACACCACGCTTTTACCGTCAAAATAGTTAAATGCAATCTGTTCTACTACTAAAACAGTTGCTTTTCTTACATTCCTTGCTTCACTTCTCAAAATGTTTGAATGCAATGTCAGTTGTCATCTTCTACCTCCAGTGGGTCTGAAACTGACCGCGTGAAATAAGAATAAATTAATCAGGTGTTTAAATTATTTTTAAAAGGGTGCATTTACGCGTGATACTAGATTGGCATCAAGGTCTCAGTCCTTTACCATCGAAATAGGTATATGGAACCACCTCTTCTATTCTAATAGTGTTTTTTCTCGCACTTTCCGTTTGTAGAACTTCCTTCCGTTTGTTTGCTTCCCGATATATACAATCTCGAAAGTTAAATGCAACGTCAATTGCCCTTTTATATCGACTTGATTCTCATCCATCTCTTATCCCTTCTTTGACATAACTTGTATTTGTTTTTTCTCTCACTTTAACACCTTGCGAACTAGTGGCAGTCCTGCTTTCCTTGGGGCGAACGGCATTGTTTAAATCGTCTTCTTCATATGTAGCAACGTCTAGAAAACACACTAAAATGCAAACTTATGCTAAAGCCAACCGCTGCTATGTTTAACGTTTATTGTCACAGGCTAGGTATTCGTTTAACATCTGTTCAACCATTATCATAGTCCATCACTTGCAAAGAGAGCTGATTCTCTGACGCAAATTGCTGTATTCTTTTGCATAGTGCGTGTTAGTTTACGTCTAAACGCGAGTTGAAGGAAGACGCTGTTTTTTTCGTTCTTTTGGAGATGAAATCCGTCGTACAAATATGAAAAACATTTCAAATGCAGGCACATGTAGAAAGGCAGGAAATTCTGTCTCCATTTTGTTCCATGACATGATAATTCCTATCTGTGAACGTGATCAGCATGCAATCTATAGCAGTAGCAGGAAAAGAGGGCAGCAAAGATGAAGAAGAACAACGACAACAAGGCGAAGTGTGAAGAATAAGGGAAGAAGGAGAAAAAAACGAAGATGAGGATAAACGTGACAAAGAAGAAGGCAAAGACGAAGACAAAAAAGTAGTCGCTGAAGAATAAAAGAAGCTGAAAAAGAAGAAAGAAAAGGAAGAAAAAAAAGAAAGCGTCGAAGAAGCAGAAGGCGAAAAAGAAGAGGGAGAGAAAAAGTAAAAGAAGAAAGTAAAGAAGAAGATGAACGCGGTACGGAAAATAAGAAGAAAATAGTGAAGAAAAACAAGAAGAAAAAGATAAAGACAAAAAGGACGGCACCGAAAAGAAGAAAAAGAAAGCGAAGAAGAAGAAGACAAAGAAAAAGAAGGAGAAAGTGAAGAAAAAAGGGAAGAGGAAGAAGAAAAATAAAGTGAAAGAGAAGATGAACGTGGCAAAGAAAGAGGAAGAAGAAAACAGTGAGGCCGAAAGAGGTGGAACAGAAAAAAAAAGAAATTAAGGAAAAAGAAATTGAAGAAGAAAGCGGAGATGATGATGATGAAGAAGCAGAAGAAAGATGAAAAAAGCAGCGAAAAGTGTGAGAAGGTGACGAAGAAGAAGAATGGGAGAAGAAAGAGAAGAGAGCTAAGTAGAAGATGAATGTAACGAAGAAGAAGAAGAAGGGGAAGAAGAAGAAAATGAACAAGAAAGCGGTGATGAAAAAGAAGAAAAAGAAAAAGATGATGAAGAAGGTAGCGAAAAAGAGCAAGATGGCGGCAAAGAAAAAGAAGAAGTAGAATAAGATGAAAGAGAAGAGAACTAAGTAGAAGATGAATGTAACGAAGAAGAAGAATAAGAAGAAGAGGAGGAAGAAGAAAAAGTTAACAAGATAGGGGAGACGAAAAAGAAGAAAAAGAAGATGAAGACGGTAGCGAAAAGAAGTAACTAGGCGGCAAAGAAAAAGAATGCAAAAAAGAAAAAAAGATGAAGAAAAAGAAGAAGGAGAAGAAGAAGAAAAATGAAAAAAGAAGAAGAAGGGGAAGAAGAAGATAAAGAAGAAGAGGAAGAAGAAGAAAGGGAGAAGAAGGGAAAGAAGAAGAAAAAGAAGAGGAAGAAAAAGAAGAAGTAGAAGAAGGTAAAGAAGAAGAAAAAGAGGGAGAAGAAGAAGAAGAAGAAGAAGAAGAAAAAGAAGAAGAAGGATGGGAAGAGGAAGAAGAAAGGAAGAAGAAGAAAGGGAAAAAGAAAGCGGAGATGAAGATCAAGAAAAAGTAGAAAAAGATGATGAAGGTAGCGAAAAAGAGTATGAAGGCGGCAAAGAAGAAGAAGGGGAGAAAAAGAAGAAAAGGAGGATGAAGAAGAAGAAGAAGGGAAAGAAGAAGAAGAAAAGGGCAGAAGAAATGGCACAAGAAAGCGGAGATGAAATAGAAGAAAAAGAAGATGAAGAAGGTAGCGAAAAAGAGTATGAAGAAGAAAAAGAAGGCTAAGAAGAAGAATGCAAACAAGAAAAAAATAATAAGATGATGAAGAAGAAGAAAGCGGAGATGAAAAAAAAGAAGAAAAACGATGAAGAAGGTAACGAAAAAGAGTAACAAGGCGGCGAAGAAGAAGAAGAAGAAGAAGAAGAAGGTTAACAAAAAGAATGCACAAAAAGAAGATAAAGAAGAAGAATATGAAAAAGAGTCTGAAGAGACGCAAGAGTTCGAAGCGTGAAATGAACGTTTGTGTTCTTAAAATTAGGAGAGCTTTAATATTTCCGCTTGCAATGGAATCTCGTAGCGAGCGATTGAAATGAAAACGTAAAAAGAGCGAGCGAGTTCTTTTCGGTTCAATTCCATTTATTAATAGCATTCTCGTTGCATCAAGTTTTTTCGAGCTGCTGTTATTTATTTATTTTTTCCTTCTTACATTACGCAAAAAAAAGAAGAGCTTTTTGTTACTTAGGTGCCTTTTAGTTTCAGATATAACTTGCGGCTTGTCTTAGGGCGATTTTCTTGCAATTACTCCGCATTGCATTGTGGTGCCTGGTTTCAATGTTTCACCCGCGCCCCCCACTCGTTTTTTTTTTTTATCTTTTTGTTACTCTAACACAAGCGTTTGCCATTAAAACCCAGGTGCTGAATTGTGCTGATGCAAATTAGATTTGTTGATAACGAAGGAATTTCTTTTTTTTTTTTATAGGGAGGGGATGGAATCTCGAGGAAAAAATATTCAGGCTTTTCGGGAGTGAAGAAAGAATGAAAGACAGACAAAACATAAAAAAAGTGAAATAAAACAAAAAAAAACGGAAACTTTCGAAGGAAGGAAGATTTGAAAATTAAAAGAATGAATATAGAAACTAAGAAAAAAAAACGCAAAAATAATGGATTTGAAAGTTTGAGTGAATCTAGCATGGCAAAGACAAAAAACACAGAAGGAAGCATTTAAAAATTATAGGAAAAAAAAGAAAAATAAAAAAAATAAATGAAAGAATTAAAATGTATGACTTATAAGCAAAAAGCAAAAAACACTATAATAAATACGCAAGAGAAAAATCATTAATTTTAAAAAATATATTTTAGTATACGTCTGAAATTATTAATTTTATTTTCATATCTGGTATTATTTCGAAATATAGTACTCATCTTCGTTTATATAGATGTTTTACAGACACAATGTTTCGACTAAGTACCCTCGGGTCTTCATCAGACATTACTTCGTTGACTGATATGTATTATATTTTGATTATTGTGTTATTGCAGTATAGCCCGGCGTTACTCGGGTGTAATGACAGCTTTAAAACTAATCTATGGTCCTGGCGTTCAGACGCTTTGGACGTTGCCACGAAAGACTAAAAAGCAATAGTTGTTTCCAGTTAAAGCGAAATCGTAGACTGAAAGAAAAATGAATGGATGTAAGTCAAATTTTGATTTCCTGGTATCGATATCAAATAAGTTTTTTTCGTCGTAAACTGAATTTTGAAGGTTAAATAAGTTCTCTGAGTAAATGGTATCATGACTGAGACTAAGAACTACAAACCCGAAGCAAAAACTAAAATAAAAGGGCTGAAAAAAATACAGACATACCAGCAGATAAACAGACACACACACAAACATCTTGCCTTATATATATATATATATATATATATATATATATATATATATATATTATCGATTTTCTGCACTATTGTAAGACCTGCAACCTTGAAACTTCTGAATGTCGTTTCTTATATCTTTGTCTATGAGTGTATCCAATTTGATTAAAATCGGACCACGCCTTCTATAACCCGATTTTTTTCGATTATCGATTTTCGATATTTATCGAGGGTACCTCGACACAAAACCTAGCTAGGAACACTCGCAGACGCTTAAAGTACAACTGTGTAAATTTTCAAGAAAATCGGTTCAGTCGTTTCGGAGTCTATAGGAAACGGACACACACACACACACACACACACACACACACACACACACACACAGAAAGTTCCATTTATAAATAAGTTTAGGCATTCTGTAAAATCATTTTATTGTTTTTCTTGTTGGATTTGGTGCGTCACTACTAGCTCCAAGGATTGATCTCATATAACCAACAGTTATATTAATTACACCGCCGTTCCGATGGTCATCTCTAATATGTTTGAAGTGTAGGGAACTGGTTATTTTTTTTTGTATTCGGCCTTGTCAGACTTAACCGAACTTCCTACAGCTTACTGGATTCATGCAGAATTTATCATGATCAGAATTATTGTCAGGAGGTTTTTATCAGAAGGTTGTTTGTCGGCAGGTTGGAATGTGTGGGTTAGTGAAGAAGAGCGGAATAATAAAATATATATTTTGAATGTTAAGATATTATAAGAAGGAATAACAAGATTTCGTAGAAATGTTCAATGAGAATCTGAAAGTATCAAGAGTTCGTATAAAATGTTCTAGTAGTAATTGTTGAAGGAGATAAGGAGAAAGAGAAAGAGAACAAGGTGCGACCTGACCTTATCCCCGGGTCGATTTGAAGTAGGTTATATTTTAGTCCTTTCGCCTCTCTGTTCCCATCTATCACTCTTGACTGACGCTGAGGTCATTTATATAGTCTTTTTGAATTTCACACTGGATCGCCAAGTCCTTCCCAGTCTTACAAGTCGCTCCCTTTGTTTAAAAATCATTTTAACACCTACTTGCAAAATCTGGTTTTGACTTTTTCGTTAAGCAGATGGTCAATCCTTTTTTTATTTGGGAAAACCAGGATTTCACACATCGTTGTGAATTTTGTAAAAGTGAAGAAGAGAGTTGATTTTAATTAATTTATTATTTGCTACACATTCAATCCTTAGTTCTGGGAAGGGGGTAATCGATTTTTGTTTTTTCCTCAGATTAGGTTATTTGAGCATTGCCATGTCGAATGATCACACTGTATCGCTAGCCATGTCGAATGATCACACTGTATCGCTAGCCATGTCGAATGATCACACTGTATCGCTAGCCATGTCGAATGATCACACTGTATCGCTAGCCATGTCGAATGATCACACTGTATCGCTAGCCATGTCGGATGATCACACTGTATCGCTAGCCATGTCGAATGATCACACTGTATCGCTAGCCATGTCGGATGATCACACTGTATCGCTAGCCATGTCGAATGATCACACTGTATCGCTAGCCATGTCGAATGATCACACTGTATCGCTAGCCATGTCGAATGATCACACTGTATCGCTAGCCATGTCGAATGATCACACTGTATCGCTAGCCATGTCGAATGATCACACTGTATCGCTAGCCATGTCGAATGATCACACTGTATCGCTAGCCATGTCGAATGATCACACTGATCGCTAGCCATGTCGAATGATCACACTGTATCGCTAGCCATGTCGAATGATCACACTGTATCGCTAGCCATGTCGAATGATCACACTGTATCGCTAGCCATGTCGAATGATCACACTGATCGCTAGCCATGTCGAATGATCACACTGTATCGCTAGCCATGTCGAATGATCACACTGTATCGCTAGCCATGTCGAATGATCACACTGTATCGCTAGCCATGTCGGATGATCACACTGTATCGCTAGCCATGTCGAATGATCACACTGTATCGCTAGCCATGTCGAATGATCACACTGTATCGCTAGCCATGTCGAATGATCACACTGTATCGCTAGCCATGTCGGATGATCACACTGTATCGCTAGCCATGTCGAATGATCACACTGTATCGCTAGCCATGTCGGATGATCACACTGTATCGCTAGCCATGTCGAATGATCACACTGTATCGCTAGCCATGTCGAATGATCACACTGTATCGCTAGCCATGTCGAATGATCACACTGTATCGCTAGCCATGTCGAATGATCACACTGTATCGCTAGCCATGTCGAATGATCACACTGTATCGCTAGCCATGTCGAATGATCACACTGTATCGCTAGCCATGTCGAGTGATCACACTGTATCGCTAGCCATGTCGAATGATCACACTGATCGCTAGCCATGTCGAATGATCACACTGTATCGCTAGCCATGTCGAATGATCACACTGTATCGCTAGCCATGTCGAATGATCACACTGTATCGCTAGCCATGTCGAATGATCACACTGTATCGCTAGCCATGTCGGGAAAGCAGGTAAACAGAAGGGAATTCCACAGGTAGGAAGTGCGAGAAAAGAAACTGAGGGAGTAGAATTTGGGTTTACATTTTATTGGTTTCATAGTAAATGGGTGGGACCTAGTTGCTAATCTTGTGGCTCTAGTAAATTCACATATAAAAATATAAACTGAAGATGTGGCTTTATTAACTTTGGAAGCGGTAAGAAGTAAATATTATAGTTACGGTAAATAAAACCTGCTCCTAGATTTGAAGAGTTTGTAGCGGATAATAAATTAATTAAAATCAACTCTCTTCTTCACTTTTACAAAAATTCACAATGACGTGTGAAATCCTGGTTTTTCCAAATAGAAAAGGATCGACCATCTGCTTAACGAAAAAGTCGAAACCAGATTTCGCAAGCAGCTGTTAAAATGATTTTTGAACAATGGGAGCCACTTGTAAAACTTGGAAGGATTTGGCGATCCAGTGTGAAATTCAAATCACCTCAGCGTGAGTCAAGAGTCAGAGATGGGAGCAGCGAGAGACACACATCTAAAATGTAACTTCAAACTTCAACCGACCCGGATATTGCCCTCTTTCTCTTTCTCCCTATCTATTTCAACAATTACTACAAGACGAACTCTCGATACCCTTAACTCAACTTTATCATTGAACACGAACTCTACACATAATTTCTTAATAATTTTTCTAATTGAGCATTAATTTCTACAACTTATATTACTCTTTTCTTATAAATAATTCCTATTTTAACAATCAAAATGTATATTTTATTATTCTACACTTCGTCCCTAATTCTACATACCCCAAACTCCCGACAACTAACCTTCTGATAAAGATGTAAACATCCTGATGAATGTTATTCTGCATAAAACTTGTAAGCTGTAAGGAGTTCGGTTAAGTCTGACACAAGGCCAAATCAAAGAAATATCAACTCGCTCCCATACACTACACTGGTGACCACTGACATACAATGAACACGCATCCTTACGCTTCAGGTTAAGCGAACCTGGTCAGTTCCTAGATAGAAAACGGCCTGTTGATAAAAGGTGCTGTAAGCTTTGATGTGCTGGTGGTGGAATGGATAATGTTTTGAAATTGTTAATTTGGAGAGGCGAGTTACGATCCTGCTTGTTCGTGATATTTACTTACTTACAAATACCTTTGGGGAAAAGGTTAAGTTATATTTTGCGCAGCTTTGACGGCTTTGATTCCTGGACTGAAAGCAAAGTTATTGAACATATTCAGTCTTGTCTACTTGGGATTCCGTTTCAAAGGGTTGTCTCATCTATCTAAACTTATTTATAAATGGAACTTTGTGTGTGTGTCCGTTACCTATGGACTCCAAAACGGCTGAACCGATCTTGTGTTTGAGTCGAGGTACCCCAGATAAATATCGAAAATCGATAATCGAAAAAATCGGGTTATAGAAGGAGTGGTCCGACTTTAATCAAATTGGATACACTCATAGACAAAGACATAAGAGCCGATATTCAGAAGTTTCAAGGTTGCAGTTCTTACAATAGTGCAGAAAATCGAATATATATATATATATGAAAAACTACTAAAAAGTTGTAAGTTTAAAAAATGTATTTTTCTGACAGTATTTATTTATTTCTATTATTATATTTGATATTTCAGACCGTCCTCGGCCTTTCATCACAAACAAATGATTTTAAATTTTAATAATATTGAAATATTTATAAAGATTCAAAACACCTAATTCCCTATTTAACCCTAGCCTGTGTGCATTTAATTTTAAAATCCAGTAATTTTCTTTCTTTCTGCGTGAGTGTGTAGAACTAAAATCGGAGTCTATTAGTAAACATTTCAGTTTATATATATATATATATATATATATATATATAGGGAGAGAGAGAGAGAGAGAGAGAGAGAGAGAGAGAGAGAGAGAGAGAAAAGGCAAGATGTTTGTGTATGTGTCTGTTTATTTGCCTGTATGTCTGTATTTTTTTCAGCCCTTTTTATTTTAGTTTTTGCTTCGGGTTTGGCTCAAAGTAGGTATAATTATAGTTCTTAGTCTCAGCTATGATACCATTTACTCAGAGGACTTATTTAGCGTTCAAAATTCAGTATACGACGAAAAAACGTATTTGATATCGATACCAGGAAATCAAAATTTAACTTACATCCATTCATTTTTCTTTCAGTCTACTGTTTCGATTTGACTGGAAACAACTACTGCTTTTTAGTCGTTCGTGGCAACGTCCAAAGAGTCTGAGCTCCAGGACCATGGATTAGTTTTAAAGCTTTCATTACAACCGAGCAACGCCGGGCTATACTGCTAGTTTTAATTGAATTTCAGTAACGTTACACAACGGGTCTTTTATCATTTTTAAGCTTCAACCCAAGCAAAACTATTGCAACAAAAACGAAAGTGGAGAAAATTTGGAGGAGTAAAACAGAATGAGAAAACTGAACAGAAAGATATTGCGGAAAGGACAATAAAAGAACAGGATTCATAAAGGGATCATGCCGATAGACGTTGTATTTAAACTTTTGAAGATTTAAGTTTTCAGGAAGAAAACGGAAGGTGGTACAGTGCGAGAAAAAAACTGTTAGCGAAGAAGTAACGGTTGCTTTTAGCTATTGCCGGTGTAAACAGGTGAGACCTATATGCCAATCCAAAAGAAGCATACATTTATATGAAACCCCAGATGGGAGCTCATCAGAGCAGTTTCTATGAAAGTATTTGAAGAAATAACACAGGAAGCCACATTGAATCGGCGGGGACATGACTAAAGCTGATATTCCTGGTTAGAGTTGATTACATTACAAATAATTCTTTGGACTTTGTCAAGAATCCTGAGATGTGCAACAGGATCGGCAGACCAAATATAGCAACCGTATTTAATGCACGAACGAAGGGTAGATTTATGAATGTTCGGAATGGATTCGGAACAGAAAGATGTACTAATGCGACACAATGAACCAACGTTAATCAGTCAGCCGGTTTGTAGCCATATGTGATACGAGCTCGAATGAGACATGAGTGACTGAGCAGTCAATAAAAGACTTTCCCGCAGTAGAATGTCGTTACTTTAATTTGCGGTAGACTGGTTTCAAACTAAGGTTGTTGAACCTAAACTGTTCTACTATTTAACCCATAGCTGGAGACGGATAATTATCCCAATGCTATTTGCGCGTAACGATTGCAGTGGATTCAACAGGAATTCGACCTCGGCTCTCCGAATTTTTGTTCCGAGCCGATACCCACTGCACCAAAATGTACAGCCTTTGCATTAGACTTAGCAATTGATTAGATACAGATGCTTTAATTCATATCAGCGGAAAAGAAGGTGTAGCGTGTTGTTCATCTGGAGTTTAGCACCAACCATGAGGATGGCAGACAGAAAAAGCTTCGTTGAATCAAACAAACTTCAGGAAAAACCAAATATACCCATTAAATTGCTTTTCTCACAGTGACAGGTTAGATATTCTATGAAAAAACATGCAACATTGTACTTAATTAAAGGACCAATAATTATATATATCCCTAACATTTCATTACACCTAATGGTGTGTAGGGCAGCGTTTTTGCTGTTTCTATAACGAACTGTTTTTTTTATGGGGCAGGGTTGTTAGCCCTGCGTCCAACCCCCGAACCTGGAGGAAGGTGATTTTCTAAGTGCAGTTTAGACGTAAAACACGGCCGAAAGCAAGGGGTACCCAGTGAGGATCGAACTCACTACTCAGTTATAATGATTCTAGCAAGACGAGCTCGCTAACCATTACACCACGCTGAGGTGCCCAATTATATATATAGATAAAATTAAATATTCACTTATCTTGCCTTTAATCGGAATTTCACAGAGATTATGACGAGTCTAGACGATATTTTTTAAATAAATTTGCATGAAGAAGGCATAAAGCTACTAAGACAATGCAGTACTGCGAGTGGATAAAATAAAACACAGAAACATTACTAAGGAGCGAGAACAAAAAAGAGTAACCAGGAGGACAGTAGAAAGTTGGTTGGTTTGTTTTATGGCATCTAAAACTCGGAGGGGCATTTATTGCCAAAGAATTTTTTTTTAATTATTTATTGCACGTAGTACTTTTTCTTTCAACAATTTATTATTGTTTTTATATAATTTTTTGTGTCTAGTAATACTTTTTTCTTTTCGAGTATCAAGATTCATTGGGGTTTGTTTTTAAGGGCAGGATCCCCAAATCCGACCCTGTTATTTAACCCATAACTGGAGGGAAGGGCCTGATTAATACCTTTCCTAAGGATACCAGTGCTTAAGTGAATGCAGGGTAATTAACTGGAATTCGAACTCGGCTCACCGATTTCTCTTTCCGAGCCGATATCTACTGCACCACAACGCACATCCGTCACTAAACGCTTACAGCATCTGGTATTCCCAAGCGGTCACCTATCTAAGTACTGACCAGGCTCAACGATATTTAACTTTGGTGATCGAGCGAGAACCGGTGTATTCAAATTGATATGGCCGTAAGCCAGTAGAAAGTGATTGAGATTACATTTGAATTTTTAAGGATTAACGGTGAATGGAAAGCAGGAAATCGGAAGAGAGTTCCTCAAACGAGAAAATCGCAAAAGAAACTATTAACATAGAACCTACGGCTACATATCAGTCAATCAGTTAAGTGCCACACGTGATACCTGCTAGGTCGATCATATCTCGAAAAAGACATAAATGACTCGGCAGAATATTTTATTGCAGTTTGTTGCCAATGCATTCTACGGTAGAATGGTTGCCAACCAAGGCTATAGAACGCAATCTGCCCTACTATTTAAAACATAGCTGGAGGTAAGGGACAGATTCATGCATTTCCCAAATCGTATGTGAATGCAAAAAATCCAACTGGAATTCGAACTAGGCTGTCCGATTTCTTATTTCGAATCGATAACCACTGCAGCACAACGTACATCCTCACGGCTATAGCCAAACAGCTCAATTACAAATTAATGCAATCACGACGTCGGTATATTCAGTCATTTAAGTGCCATACGTGATACACGCTTAGGCGATCATGTCTCTTTCGAGGTCTCTTTCTGACTGGGCAGAAAATTATTCCGCAGTAGTTTGCCATTGGTTTCTGCGGTAGACTGGTTGCCGACCAAGGCTATAGAACCCAATCTGTCTTGTTATTTAACCCATAACTGGAAGGAATAGACGGATTAATACCTTTCCCAAGGGTATTTGCGCATAAGTGAATGCAATGAATGAACTCGGCTCCCCGATTTCTCGTTCAGAGCCGATATCCAATGCACTACAACGCATATAGTACTGCGCTTAAATTCTTAAAGTCTAAGGACCAAAGGGAAGAGCTCATCTGCGAATAATTACTATGAAGATATTTATAGAAAAGATACGAGGAGGCAAACTTAGAGCGGTGGGAAAATGACTCAAGAAGAGAGGACAGATCAGAACCAATAATATTGCAGATTTTTAGGGAGTTTTATTAAGGATCCCTAAATATAAATCAGGAACATTGAAATAAACGGCTTTGTACGTATCGATTTTAAACTGATGAAAACTCCCCCTACTTCACCACATTCCTTTATAATATTACAGTCCCATCTACAGTCATGTTTTGGAAAGATTCAGTTTGTTTAGCTGGAGTGATTGCTTTAAATAAAACACTGTTTTACTTAAATTTTAGAAGCATTAAAAGATTTTTAGTACTCAAAATGATTGTTTCTGTTTTAATGTCTCACCGCGAGTGATATATGGTTATCAAGTTGACTATATAAAAATCAAAGAAAGCATGTAACTATGTACGCAGCGAAAGTTTAATGGTTTCGGGTTTTCTTTTAAATTTCAATAAAATCTTGTTTAATTCGGAAGATGACGTTCATGTCGTCGGCTAAAAAGAATTAATTCACCATTCGAAAAACATGTTGAAATTTTCTAGAGCAGATGCTGTAGTATGAAACAATGTTGGAAAGAATTTTGAAATTAAACCATTTCTTCTAAATGACGTGTAAAGATTTTAGATATTTAAAATATTAAAGCTTCTTAAAATATATTTCACTCGTGGGAATTTACTAAATTTCGTCATCTGAACTGTAGGTGTTAAATTAGATGTCTCGATTTATACACGGCGTTTAGATTTTTTTGCCACTTTCTCAGACATACAATGGTGGGTTCCGTCCTATATAAAAGTATTGTGTAAGAAAAGAAAAAAATAAGTTAAAAAGCAATGTATTTGCAAACATTATTTGTAATATTAGTAGATGATATGAGTAAAAATGTAAGTTAACTGAATCTGAAGAAATAATTTAAATGTACATATCAAAAGCAAAGAATAAGAATATGAGTGAAGGAGAATGATGAAAATTAAAAAACAAGGACGAAAGAAAGAAGGACGACACAAAAACTATAACATGAATAAAAAGATCAATAGAAAGAAGAAAAATAAAAATAAATGAGAGAAAAAAATTGTTAGGGTAAAATGAATGAAAGAAAGTGGGAAAGAGAAATGTCAAGAAAGAAAGAAATGAAATAGAAATAAAAATGAATGAAAGGAATGGTAGAGTAAAAATAAACTTAAAAAGAAAGAAAGAAAGAAAGAAAGAAAGAAGGAAAGAAAGAAAGAAAAAAGGAGGGAAAAATAAAGAAAGTATAATGAAGAAAAAACAGAATGATACAGAAAGAAAGAATTATAATGACTCATAATAACTTAAAGAAAAAAGAAAAATAAAGTAAGAAAGAAAAGAATGAAAATAATGTAGAGAAAAAGAAAAAGTGAATATAGAGAGAATTGTAGAATATATGTAAAATCTAAAGAAAGAAAGAAAAAAATAATGAAAGTAATGTAGTCAAAAATAAAGAAAAAGTGACTGTAGCGAGAATTGTAGAATTTATGTAAAAACAAAAGAAAGAAAGAGAGAAAGAAAGAAAGAAAAAAGGAAAGAAAGAAAGAATGAACGTAATAAAGTGAGAGAAAAAGATTGACTGTAGTGAGAATTCAGAAATTATGTAAAAACCAAAGAAAGAAAGAAAGAAAGAAAGAAAGAAAGAAATGTAGTCAGAGAAAAAAATAACTATGGAGAAAATTATAGAATATTTGTAAAACCAAAGAAGGAAAGAAAGAAAGAATGAACGTAATGAAGTCAGAGAAAAAAATTGACTGTAGCGAGAATTGTAGAATTTATGTAAAAACCATAGAAAGAAAGAAAGAAAGAAAGAAAGAAAGAAAGAAAGAAAGAAAGAAAGAAAAGAATGAACGTAATATAGTCAAAGAAAAAAAATTGACTATAGCGAGAATTGTAAAATTTATGTAAAAACCAAAGAAATAAAAAAAGAAAATAAGAAAGAATGAAAGTAATGTAGTCAGAGAAAAAGAAAAAATGACTATGGAGAAAATTGTAGAATATATGTAAAAAACCAAAGAAAGAAAGAAAGAATGAATGAGAAAAAAACAAAGAAACAAATAAAGTATTAAAACGAATGAAACGAAAATGCACAAAATTAAAAAAAAATATGGCAATTCCTATTGAAAGAAAGAAAGCAAGAGACAGAAAGAAATTTAATTCCGAAAGAAAGAATTACCTTACAGAGAATTTTAGAATATGTATAAAACCGAAGATCGAATAAAATAAACAATCAAATAAACAAAATATAATAAAGAAAGAAACGGAAATGCAAAGAAAAAAGATAAAGAAAGAAAGAAAGGAAAGAAAGAAAGAAGGAAATAACGCAGCGATGAAAACGAGTAAGAACAAAAGAAAGACGTCAACAAAGAAATAGAAAAACAGACAAAATATAATGAAAAAAAACGAAAGCGCAAAGACAGAAAAAATTATAATAAATCAATTGAAAAAATTAACCAAAATAAAGAAAGAAAAAAAAAGTAATAGAAAAGAAAGAAAGAAAGAAAGGATGAAAGAGTAAAGCTGATATTTATAAAGAAAGAAAGTAACAAAAAAAGCAAAAGAAAGAAAAACAAAAGAAATAGGGTATAACTTATAGTGAGAAACAAAGAAATTCGAAAGAAAGAAAGAAGGAAGAAAGAACTAAATCAATAAATAAATACATAAAAAATAAAGAATTTGTTCAAAGAATAAAATAGAAATAAAACAAGAAGAAAAGAAATGGTAGAGCAAGACTCACAGAAAATAAAAGAATGAAAAACAGAAAAATAAAGAATTAGTGAAAGAAAAATTCCAAGAAAAGAGAGTGAAGTTTGTTTTACTAATCATATCGCCCCAAACAAGGCATTTTAGTGCCACTATTGTGCAGGGGGTTACATAGGAGGAATGTTATGAGAAGGAGTGAGAGGTTGCAGGGGGTGTTAGGAAGAGAGTAGGAGAAGGAAGAGAATACTGATTAGAGTGGAGTAAACGGAGAAAGGAGCCTGAGACATAGGATGTAAGTTAGTGAGACAAGAGATGCCTATTGACTTTACATTTAAATTCTTTTTGGAGATTATAGCTGTCGGGGAAGCAAGTAAATGGCAGGGAATTCCACAGACGAGAAGTGCGAGAAAAGAAGCTGAGGGAAAAGAATTTACGTTTACAATTTATTGATTTCACAGTAAAAGGGTGGGACCTAGTTGCTAATCTTGTGACTCGAGGAAATTCATATATAGGGGGGTAGCAGTGAGCAAAGTTCTTCGGAGCAGAAGCCGTGAAAGTATTTGTAGAAGAGACACAGAGAAGCCACATTGCGTCGGTGAGAAAGCGACTGTATCCTAGCTGCCAAGTCGGGATCGATTACATTACAGATTCTACGCTGGATTTGGTCGAGGACCCCTAGGTGGATAGCAGGAGCACTCCACTAGATATGGCAGCAATATTCAATGCACGGGCGGATGGTAGATCTGTATATGTGCAGGATTGTCTCGGACGGGAAAAAACTTCCTGGCCCTACAAAGAGAACCGACTCTCTTAGCAGCGGATTTAGCTATGGATTCCATATAGTTATTCCACTTGAGGTCTGACGTGAGAGTTAATCCAAGGAGACGCAGTATTTTACTTTCAGAGAGAAAAGTCTGATCCATGTTAATGGTCGCGAGGGACGAGTGCCTGTGGTGGTTATTAGATAGCAACTTCGTTTTGGAAGCATTAAAATTTACGAGCCATTTCTTACCCCAGTCCACCACGAATTAAAGGTTCTTTTCAAGCTCGGCAGGGATGGTTTGCTTTGTCAGCCTCGCTAGATTTTTGATCGATACAAGAGTAAGCCGTAGTGTCGTCATAAAAATGAAAAATGATATGGTAGCGTAAAAATTCACAAAAAGAAAGATGGAACCAAAAACAAGAAAAAGAAAATAAATGAAAATAGAATGAAACCAAACAATTAAAGAAATCTTTGTGTAAAAATTGACAGAATGAAAGAAAATTAAACTAAAATTATAAGCGACGAAATAAAACGAGAAGAAAAAAGGCTTGTAAAACGAAATTAAAAAAATAATGAAATTCATAAAATCAGTAGATTAGGAGAAGATAAAAATTTAAAAAAAATATTTGAATTAATTAAAAAAAAAAAATTATTTCGAATAAAGTGAGAAAATATACAATAAAATGATAATATATGAAAAAACGAACGAATGGTAAAATATTCTAAAATATTTCGTTTTAAAGCAAAAAAAAAAAGAAAAAAAAGAAAAAGAAAACGAAAGAAAAAAGTCGAAAGAAACGTAAATCGTGCGATATATAATTAAAAAATAAACCATGAAACTGAAAGACAAAACGGAAGAATTCAGTTCCTTCCTAATATTTTCTGCCATCTATTGTCAATCGCCTGATCAATTTATTGTTCTCCTATTTATTTTTGTTTTAATTTTTTATCTTTTTCTTAAAACCATTTCGTCTTTTCTCTCCGTGAATTGATCTTTTCTTGAATTCATTTTTAACTGCATTTTCTTTTACTCCCGACAATATTTTTCGATTGTTAGTATTTTCATTGTTTTTAAGATGCCATTTTCAGACTGAATCATACGTTCACTTGTCGACTGCTTAAAAGAAAAACCCAAAAAAGTAAAAGTCGTTTTAAAAATAAACAAAAACTAAAGATATTAAAATTTTTAAAAAAAAACTTTTTTAAAAGCTTCACAAAACGAAACAAAAAAATGGCTGCCTTTTTTTATTATCTCGAAGGAAGACATGAATTGCTGTTTTAGTGAACATTTAATGTCGTAAAGGAGCCGAGCGCTGTTGTTACCATCATCAGCATCATCGGTATCATCGCATTTTCCCTGTTAAGAGAAAAATAATCGTTAGTATTCCATGCCTTTATATGCTTAACCTTGATGTATAGTGTTGTGGGATCTCTCTTTTGTATATGATAATGGATTCGACTGAGTATACATATACTCCTGCCTTAGAGAGAACAGCAGTTGAGAGTAATCGTAAAGATCCGTGTTAGTTATCGTAGAGTACCGGAACTGTTACGTGAGATAGCGAAGTTATCCAGAGACTACCACATCAGAACTCAGACTAGCTCTGAGCTCCACTCAGCTAGAATAATATACACGGATCTACTACTTTCAACGACTTCACTTCAAGACTTGTATATATTAATTTCTTACTAATAGTATTCCTGGAGTTACTAACCTGCGTTTAAGCTTGTATATTACGTTCAATATAGCCTGCTTCTCAATATCTGTTTTTGTTGTTCATTATTTTGTGCGGTACCTCACTCAGAATTGTCGATGTTTTTTGTGTGACAGCAAATCGTCTAATATTTACTGAAAACAGAAGCTGAGTTAAACCTTCACAGACTGAGGAGCGCTTCACCCCTATTTGCTAATAGAGTGGAACCTCTAGTTACGAAAGGATATACATACGAAATTTTCAGGTTACGAAACGCCTCTTCCGAAAAGTATTGCTTCCTTTTACGAAAGAAATTTCAGGATACGAAAAGCAAAATTTGCAAAATACGCGCTGCTACTCGCAGCTCTCAGAGTCCACCTCATTGCCTCCTCAAGTGCCTCCTCATTCTCGATAATGCCCCTGCCCACCCTCCCGGCCACGAAGATGATATCCTAGAGGAGTTCTCGTTTATTAAGGTGTTGTACCTCCCTCCTAACACCAAAGCCATCCTCCAGCCCATGGACCAACAAGTCATTTCGAACTTCAAGAAACTCTACACGAAACACCTGTTCAAGAGGTGTTTGGACATCACTGAAAGCACCCAGCTTATCCTTTGTGAGTTTTGGAAGCAGCACTTCGATATTGTTGTTTACCTCAAGATAATCGACATGACTTGGCAGGAGGTAACCAGACGTACCCTTAATGCGGTTTGGAGAAAGCTGTAGCCCGATGCTGTTGCCTCACGAGATTTTGAGGGGTTAGAGATGGAAGCTTGGAACCGATTAGGGTATTTTTAGGATAAAAAGCGTCTCTACTTACGAAATTTTCACATTACGAAACGACTTCAAGAACGAATTAATTTCGTAAGTAGAGATTCTACCGTAGTTACACGTACGACTCACAGATATAATATTTCAGTAGCGTGTCTTTACATGGGAAGCATTCAGACAGAGGATGGAAAGTGCGACACTGAGATCCGAAGGTTGATTGGCATCGGCCAAATAACGAATTTCGAAGCCTAAGCAGAGACAGGATGATTTCGTTGGAGACAAAGTAAAGAGCAAAGGACAGTTATGGGATATGTGTCCTTCTACATGGCAGCAAATGCAGGACGATCTCCTCAAAGATGAAGGAGAATCAAAGCAACAGAAATGTGGTTCTATAGACTGGTGCTAAGAATATCAAGGGCCGAGTAAAAACATACAGTGTGACACAGAAATCCGAAGGTGCAGAGAACTAGCAAAGGATCAGTCATTTAAATGCTATACGTGAGGCAAACTTGGGCGATCATATCTCAAAAGAGACATGACTGACTGGGCAGAAGATTATCCTGCAGTGGGTTACCATTGCATTCTTTGGTAGACTGATTGCCAACTAAGGCTATAGAACCCAATCTGTCCTCTTATTTAACCCATAACTGGAGGGAAGAGACGGATTAATACCTTTCCCAAAGGCATTTGTGCGTAAGTGAATGCAAGGAATTCAACTGAAATTCGAAGGTGAAGAGAACTAGCAAAAGATACCTTTCAGAAATAAATCAAGTCGGGATAAATTTGAATGTTTTCTTTTTAATAACTTCAATTGAAGCAAGACGGTAATGCCACTAGTATGCAGGTTACAGCGATTAAAAAAGAACGAGAATGAATTTGAGCTTGAGGTTTATTTAATGGCAAAGCAGCACCTCTGTGGGTTATTTAAAGCCAAAAAAGTTGGGTTTTAAGGTTGTTTTTTTTTAATGTTCAGTTATAATGAAAAGGTTGATTTAGTCAGATTTTAATGAATTTTTTTTTAGTTTTTAGTTTATATTTTAGAAAACTGAAAATCTTTTCTACTTTTGTAATGAAAATGTTTTGCCGAGAAAAGATTTGTCCTGCAAAAATGTATTCTGATAATTGTTTCTTCCAAAAATATATTGTTGGACAATATTTTTCCTTCAAATACGTATATTTTTTTATAAAATCTATTTTTATGTATATATTTCTATAAAAGTATATTTCTATCCTTTCATGGTGTTTTGAACACATTTTGAGTGTCAACTATTTGCCCATAGCTGGGACCCTAACAGGATCAGGATGAACCTGGGAACAACAGCAATTAAGAGATGGTTCCATGTTCCTCACAACCTCCCAATCAAGGACCTTGCAACCGGAGTACGAGAAAACAGAGAATAGGGAGGATAAAAAAAGATTCAAGAAGACAGAAGATGGCAAGTGATTTTAAATTTAGATTTGTAGTGATCAAGGAATGAAGGAAGGAAACTGAAGGGTGTTCCACAGGTGCGAAATGCTAGTAAAAAATTCTGTCAATTGTCGACAACAACATTCTCAGAACGATTGAGAAACGTTCCGGTCTTGCAAATAAAGCTTTCTGTTTTTAGTCTGGACAATCTTTCTTCTAACCTACATTGGCGCTACACAATTGCAAAAAAAAAAAAAAGATCTCTTCCACTTATTGGAAGCCACACACCTTGAGGAGAGCAACAACTGAAATCAATATCGAACGGAAATGAAGCAGAAATAAACAAGATGTTGACATTCCACGCTTTTTTAAACAGAACCTTAAGATGGAAGCCATTATCAATATTAGAAAAAGAGTTAACAATTTCAGGACTTGAGAAACCTAATTTCCCGCGAAATTGTTTTAATGGAAATATTTTTAAAAAAATGTCAACTGACAGTGACACTTGCTTCTTAGTCAATGAAAACCAAACTTTTCCTTTTAAGGAGATGCACAGTGTGCGTATAATTGGATGTGCGTTGCGGTGTAGTGGATATCGGCTCAAACCGAGAAAACGGAGAGCCGAGTTCGAATCCCAGTTAAGTTCGTTGCATCCACTTCCACGTAAATAACATTGGAAAAGGTAATAATCCATCTCTTTTTCCTCCCGCTATGGGTTAAACTGTAGTACACATTTGGATTTATAGCCTGGGTTGTCAACCAATCTACCGTAGAAAATAGTGACAACCTACTGAGGGAAAATGTTCTGCTCTGCCATATCTTGAATGAGACATGGTCGCCTAAACATGTATCACTTACAGCATTTAACTTGATGATTGATAATGTTACTATTAAAATTGTTTTAAGAAAGCAGGAAAATATCCTAAAAAAGCTAGGGAATTTATGTAACCAAACTTTAGAAATATTAGTTTAGCCAATAACTTTTCAGCAATAATTTCAGCAACAAATATATTCTGGTTGCAAAAAATAGTTCAAATTCAAAAATCAAATAGAAAGGCAGATAGTTCAACCGATGGAATTAAGGGCCAATTGAGGAGCTTTCAAATTGTAGGATATCAGCTGTGGTTTGACATTGAGAGGGATGGGCTCCGTCAGGGCTACTGAACAACATACGACAGGGGTGAATGAATACTTATCCGATTGTCATCTGGCATATGTTGAGGGAAGCGATCACATGCTCGGTTGCTTAACAATGCTACGATCACACGCTCATGGAACTGATGCTGCCAACGTTGCTGATTGTGATTTATTAGCTTGGCTGATATGGGAGATAATTGTATTTAAAAACTTACAAACATTAGAATAAAAACGATGTTTCGGCCGCTGTATGCTCCTTCTTCAATTGCTATGAATTTCAAACCGAACCCTTTATTACAATCACTGGGGTTATATGAAGTCCATTCCTTGCACAGTAGTGCCTCTTCTGGAAGCCATCTACCTCTAACACTGTAAGTTATTTATTCACCACTGCTGTAGCCTGGTATTGAACTCACAACTCTTTGGGTCAAGTCACAGTAAGTAACCAACGTCTATATCCACTGGGGCGTATCTACTTAAGGATACATTGCCCAGAGTTAGATGGAGATAACACATGACTAGCAGGGTTAGAGGGAGATAACTCATGCCTACCAGAAGAGATTCTAAACAAAAAATTGTAATAAAGGGTTTGGTTCAAAATTAGTAGCAAGTGAAGAAGGCCGGAACCTAAAACAGCCGAAACGTCATACAAATGGCAAGGAAGATGCGAGCAATATAACGAATAATGTAAATACTACCTCATCTTAGAAATATAGACAAATACAATGATCTATTATTAAACGTCGTACAAATGGCAACAAAGAGGAGGACAATAGTCCGAATAATATAAATACTGTAAATACTACATCATCTCAGAAATATAGACAAATAGAATGATCTATTATTAAACGTCGTAAAAATGGCCACAAAGATGAGGACAATAGTCTGAATAATATAAATAATGTAAATACTACCTCATCTCAGAAATATAGACAAATAGAATGATCTATTATTAAACGTCGTACAAATGTCAACAAAGATGAGGACAATAGTCCGAATAATATAAATACTGTAAATACTACCTCATCTCAGAAATATAGACAAATAGAATGATCTATTATTAAACGTCGTTCAAATGGCAATAAAGATGAGGACAATAGTCCGAATAATATAAATACTGTAAATACTACCTAATCTCAGAAATATAGACAAATATTAGAATACAAACTCTACTTAGAAACTCGATGTTTACAGAAGACTTTACAATATTATTACGGCCAAATAATCGGTTATAGGTTCCCAAAACTTGCAACTATTAAAATAGAGAAAACTAATTAGAAACACTATATTTACCTTACAAACATATTATAATGCCACTAATGCAGAAATAAGTTCTCTGAACTGAAGAAAATTATAGATAAATAAAGAATAAGATTAATTGATGTAAAGATTAAAGCCAAAAACCAGGATCCCTATGAAAGCCAGTAATTAAAAAAATTCAATTTCGCAATCTACTACTTCATATGAATGTTTTCCAAATCCTAATAAATAATATATATTTTAGTCGACGTCTATGAAGCGTAAAAGATTAAGTCTAAAAAAAAAATACAATTTTTTTTATACTGCAGGTGAGATGGTAAAGATTGTTTACGTCTGAGACAAATTATCAGAAACTGTTGGATATATATAGCCATCAAAAATATTTGTGGATAGTAATTGCATCTAGACACCATGACTCGCGGACAAAAACAAAACCCACGTCATATTCAACAAAAAAGAATTTAAATCAAAACTTATAACCATCTGAAAAAGACAAAGGGATTTTTAATATAGAGTAATCCCAATAATAACAATAATAACAATAAAATAACAAGTGAATGTGGTATCAGTTTATGCGAGACCCCCTCATGGGTCTCTGTCGAAAGAGATATACCCCAGCTGATTGAAAGTGATATTTCGAAGAAAAATCTGAACGAGGCAATGGATTTTATCAGTTCTAAAAGCCACCTGGGTCAACGAGAATAGACAGAAGCCAACCTAACTTATATAAAACCGTTTGCTGAAAGCGGATTATCAAGGACCAGCAGAAAACAGTAAAAATAACTCTAAAGCAGGCTTCTATAAGATTATGTGACATCTCAAGAGACCCCATGGATCTGCTGTGCTGATGGCGGCGCTGAATCTTTTACTGGGCCATACGGGAATGATAGTCTGGACTGCAATGAAGGCATATAAAGACGCTTTTCATTGATGTCTCCATGTTTTGTTTTGTTTTGTTTTTTATTCCCGTCGGATAAGTTTTTGCCTGGGCCGTTTGTCCTCTTCTTCTCTAGCCTTCCTTGAAAATCAACAGGGTAAGAGGATGACCTCACATGCATTAAAATGGACATGGAGGTGATGGACATAGATATTGAAAGGAGAGAATACGTCGCTAACGTTGGCTTATTCTTGGAAAACAAAACATTAACAAAATCTGTCAATATATCAGTAATAGAAAACATGAAACTTTTAAATATCTATCTATCTATCTATCTATCTATCTATCTATCTATCTATCTATCTATCTATCTATCTGTCTGTCTAAATCTTCCATTTGTAAACGAGTTATTACGCGACTTAGGTTTCTACCATAAGTGGCCTCTTCAGATTTTCAATAACTGATTTTACCGTTTACCGTTTTCTTTAAGAACGCTTACGTAACGGTGTTTTCTTTTTTCAACGCTCACGTGGCAGGAAATTTTTGAACGCGCAATTTTTAAAATTACAAGAAATTATAACGTTTTCATCCATGGTTATATGAACTTAAGAGCTATTTTTTA
The DNA here is from genome assembly GCA_037127315.1 of Ascarosepion bandense. NCBI lineage: Eukaryota > Metazoa > Mollusca > Cephalopoda > Sepiida > Sepiidae > Ascarosepion > Ascarosepion bandense. The sequence continues at coordinate 1,975,554 of JBBBDQ010000648.1, read as the reverse complement.
GTATGGTTACACTAAGTCTAATTTCTGTTCTTTCATTCAATTGTTTATTTTTGTTTGGGAATAGCAAAATCTCCAACAATTTTTCTTCTTGGCACAGTCTGCATGTTTTGCCAACGTTGTAAGACTTGGATGTTTTTACAAGTGCACTAGTCTAATCTTATTATAATCAGAAACTAAATAATTAAACAATATATATATATATATATATATATATATATATGGTGGAGTTTGAGTTTTGTTTAACGGCATATCAACCTCTATGGGTTATTCAAAAAGTGGGGTTTTAAGGTATTTTTTAATGTTCGGTTATAGTGAGAAGATTGATTTGATCAGATTGAAAAATAAATGTTTTTATTCTTTTTTTATTTTAGAAAACTGAAAATGTCTAGTTTTGTTTTTAAAAATATTTTTGATGAGAATATTTTTTTTCTTTCAAAAATGTGTTATGATAATAATGTTTTCATCTAAAATGTATTGATGGTAATTTTTTTCCTTCAAAATGTATATTTTTTTTATAAAAGTCTATTTTTATATTTTCATACTGTTTTGATCCAGTTTGGGAGTTAACTATTTGCCCATAGCTGGGACCCTAACAGGTGCTAACACTCCGGGTCACGGTGGACCTGAGAACAAGAGCAAATAAGAGGTGGTTTTCTGCTCCTCACAACTTCCCGATCAGATGCCTTGCTGCCGGATGCAGTTTACCGTCATGCCCAGGACCTATATACCGTGGAAATTTACGAGTGGCCGAGCATGGCTACTTTAACTTTAATATATAGATTTTTATGGATGACGATTCTCTTGTTGAGATTATTTATAATCGATTATACTTTTTCACTAAATTCTTGTTTATTGTAGCTTTTAGCAAATTTTGTCCCTTTATTTGGGTTATGCGCTGTGATTCTCTATCTCAGGGATTTTCAAACTTTTTGACTTACGGACTCCTTTATATTTTCACTATAAACGATTATGAAATTTATACATAAACTTTTACTAAAAATAGTTTATAATTGTGCAGTAACGTATTAAAAACTGGTTTTAAGCTTACTTTAGACATAAGTGTTCAAATAATATTAATTTATCACTGCATGTTGATGCAAAATATAACAAAATTAAATCTAAATTACTTTGAATTTCACGTGATGAGTTAATCCACGGACCCCCTATCTTATCCTTGCGGACCCCCTATGGTCCGCGGACCACAGTTAGAAAACCCCTGCTCTATCGATTCAGCCTTCAATATGTTCTGTCAGTGTCTGTTTTTGCACACGCTGATTTCTTTATGTGCCCTAGAAATATCAACTGTCTGACTTTCATTTTAAATAAAATTAGGTCTTTTGCTTCCATTTTCTCTAAGACTTAGTCGTTATTGCATGTCCGGTCCGCGGTGTTTTCATCATACTCCTGTAGGAATAATTTTTTTGTTTCAAGTCTATTCTTCATCTGTGTGTAGATTTTGCAGCATTCATTACCATATAAGAAGACTGTTATTACGTAACAATTCAGTAGTTTTTTCATTGCTTCTGTTGTTTCAAATCTCTTCTACATCTCTTAAGAGATTGTCCAGCATTCAGAGCCATATAGAAGAATTGATATTGAAGTATAGTTAATGTTTCTTTTGTTCGGCCTTGTTTCAGACTTAACCAAACTCCCTACAGATTACAAGATTTTATGCTGAATTTATCATCCTGAGAATTATTATCAGAAGGTTTTCATCAGAAGGTTGGTTGTCCGGCAGTTGGAATGTGTGGATTAGTGTCGAAGAGTGGAATAATAAAATATACATTTTTTGTACGTTAAAATCGTAATTTATTAAGAGGAAAAAGTAAGAAGAATTCGTAGAGATTAATGTTCACTGAGAAAGTTATCAAGAGTTCGTACAAAAGGTTCTAGTAGTAATTGTTTAAATAGATAAGGAGAAAGAGAACAAGGTGCGACCTGAACTAATCTCCTGGTCGGTTTGAAGATGCTGTTACATTTTAGATGCGTGTCAGCAAAACGCCTCCTCTGACTGATCGCCGTGACCGGTTAGAGACCGTCTTTAAATATTCAATCCAATCACGTGGGGTGGCTCCAGAATTATTTTTTCTTTAGCTACAGAAAAACCGTTTCTCTGACGTATTTTGAATTTTGCGATTTGATGACCAATTAGGATCCAGAGTTTTGCTACAATATAACGCAACAGTTCAGTATTCTATTATTGTCACTGTTTTTATAAGTTTATTTTTATTTGTTTGGAGATTGTCTAGCATTTACTGTCATATAGAAAGACTCTGATTACGTAACAGTTCAGTACTTTTACACTTGTTTATGTTGCTTCAAGTCTATTTATCTTGTTGAAGTTTTTTCATCATTCACTGTCAAATAAATGTACCGACAACGTAACAGTTCAGTAATCTTGTCATTGTTTCTGCTGCTTCAAGTCTCTTTTTTTTTTTACCTGTGAGGAGATTTTCCAGCATTCATTGCCATATAAGAGGACTCTCATTACGTAACATTTAATATTTCTTTTCTTTCTGTTGTTTCAAGTCTGTTCTTTATCTGTAACGACTTAGTCCAGCACTTATTGTCATGTAGAAAGACTGATATTACATAACATTTCAGTACTCTTTTCTTTGTTTCTGCTGCTTCAAGTTTCTTTTTTTACCTGTGAGGAGATTTTCCAGCATTCATTGCCATATAAGAGGACTCTCATTACGTAACATTTAATATTTCCTTTCTTTCTGCTGTTTCAAGTCTCTTCTTTGTCTGTGACGTCTCCAGCATTCATTGTCAGGTAGAAAGACTGATATTACATAACATTTCAGTACTCTTTTCTTTGTTTCTGCTGCTTCAAGTTTCTTTTTTTACCTGTGAGGATATTTTCCAGCATTCATTGCCATATAAGAGGACTCTCATTACGTAACATTTAATATTTCCTCTCTTTCTGCTGTTTCAAGTCTCTTCTTTGTCTGTGACGTCTCCAGCATTCATTGTCAGGTAGAAAGACTGATATTACATAACATTTCAGTACTCTTTTCTTTGTTTCTGCTGCTTCAAATCTCTTCTTTATACGTGAGAAGATTGTCCAGTATTCAATACCAATATAACGTGTATATTAATAAGTAATAATGTCTGTGTTAAGCTCCAACAATTTAATGTAGGTAACTTCGAATATTTACTAAAAAACATCGCACGATGAAAATGACTCCGAAACTTATTTCAAAATCTTTATCATTTAAAGGTTTCTGCCATTATTAAGGAGAAAGTACCGTGTAATTTTTAAATTTTTAAAAAGTTTTTTAATCCTTTCTAAGGCGTTCAAAATTTTGGTTAAAACTCTTGCTTTTCTTGCGTTAGATAAGGGGGTTAATGGGCTCAAAAGTTATTATCAGGAAAGAAATATAAGAAAACACAGTATTGTGAAAATTCTTACAAAAATCAGATAATTATCGGATTTGAATGAAATATTCAGAATTTATTCACAAATGAATTAAATTATTTTTTAGATATTCTTTTTTATAAGGTCTTGGCAAAAATACTTTTCACATCACTTGCTACATATTTATTTTTTTTAAATTTCAGGATTAGTGTATTTATATCATTTAAAAGAAAAGTATTTGGAGAATTTTAATTACCATATTCTTTTGCGAAACAAAGGCGCCAACGTTTGAAACGTTATAATAAATGAAATAGACTGATGATATAATTTAATTAGAAACGTTTTTCAATTGCTTTTATAAATAAGATATATGAAGGACACGATTGCCTTTAGAGATATTCTTTGTTCGATAAATTTCTACAGAAGGATGCTGTGGATATCGTGGACCGAGCATGCGAGCAATGATGAGGTGTTGTAAAGAATGGCAACGAAAAGAAAATTAAAAGTGAGCATCAGGAAGAGACAACTGAAGTTCCTGGGACATGCAATAAGAAGGAGAGCCTGGAGAACCTGATACTGACAGGCCAGATAGAAGGAAAAAGAGACAGAGGAAGGCAGCGGATAACATATTTGCAGGGCCTGATCAGGTGGATGACGGAACGGGCTTTGCGAGGTGTAACAGGAGAAAACATACTAAGAGCCACAAGGGATAGGGAGACGTGGAGAACCATGATCGCCTACGTCCTGAAGGGACAGGGCACATAGAAGAAGAAGAATTAATCTTTACAATAATTGTTTTCATTTTTTTCATTAAATTGTTTAATCCTGTGAGCAACGATGAGGTTTTCAAGAAAATAGGAAAAAAAAAGGAAACATACTTACCATCAGGAAAAGGGAGTTGAAAGGGCTTGGAGAATCTTAATACTCACAAGGCGGACAGAGGGAAAAGAAATACAGGGGAAACAAGTGCTTAAATGGGCTTAAGCAAACAAACGAGAGAACAGGGTTTGGTTGAAATAAGAGAAAAGTAAAATGTTTTTAGAAATAAAAACAGACAGGAAGATATGGAGGGCTACGATCCCCTATTTCCTGAAGTGACATAGCACATGAAAGAAGAATTTATTTCTGTTTCATGTAGCTTAATTGTTAATAGCAGGCGTCGCGATATGTGTATTTACTCTGATGGAAAAATGGAAATCATTTTCGATTTCTGTTGAGAGGTTTATTTTCCACTCAAAATAACACGTTGGAATTCAAGAAAATCCACAAATATATTGATTATTTTAGTCAGTGTGTATCCCAAGTAAGAGATCAAGGCTCAGATCGAACAAATTCTTTTTCTTGAGGTGAGATTCAACGGATTGTTTACGTCTGATTTAAGCTATAACTGCTGGATATAAATAGTCCTTGAATACGCCGCGGTATTTTGTGAAAAATAATTCAATATAGACACCATGAAGTCGTATTCAATGTATAATCAAATACATTGGCATTGTTCAAGACAAAAATGTATATTATATTAGGGCTGCAACAGACAATGGATTTTTAAAGTATTTCTTATGATTATTTTTCTAATGTCAACTCCGCATACTAAGCTTGAAACCAATGGTAAGTCACAAAAATAAAAAAATGATGTTAATTTATTTAATTTTATACGAAGGGTAAGGTTCTTTTTCAGCATCACTTATCATAAAGATCATATATATATGTATATATATTTGTCTCTGTGTGTGTGTGTGTGTGTGTGTGTGTGTCCGTTACCTATAGACTCCGAAACTGCTAAACCGATTTTCTTGAAAATTTACACATTTGTACTATAAGCGAATGCGAGTGTTCTTAGCTTGTGTTTGTGTCGAGGTACCCCGGAAAAATATCGAAAATCGATAATCGAAAAAATCGGGTTATAGAAGGAACGGTCCAATTTTAATAAAATTTGATACACCCATAGACAAAGACATAAGAAACAATATTCAGAAGTTTCAAGGTTGCAGTTCTTACAATAGTGCAGAAAATCGATTATATAAAAGACAAGATGTTTGTGTGTGTGTCTGTTTAATTTTCATCCGATTCTCACCAAACTTCACATAAATATTCTTTAGGCTGAGTCTGAGCTCCAGAACCATGGATTAGTTTTAAAGCTTTCATTACACCCGAGCAATGCCAGGCTATACTGCTAGTACACACACACACACACACACACACACACACACACACACACACACACACACACATATATATATATATATATATATATATGTATATATATATATACTACAGGCCATAATTATTTGGTCACCCCAGTTTTTAAAGAAAATTATGTATTTCATGCTATTTTTAGTATTTATTGCCAAGTGGATAATTCTAAATGAAAATAGAATTTATCTTTTGTTAATACTGCCCAATAATATGTGCATCAAATGAACTGTTCTGGTGTCCAGTTTTTGTGCTCTCTTCCCCATGCTAGTCTCGTCTTCTTATTGGCTGGCATAAGCAAAGGCTTCCTGGCTGCCTTGTAAAATTTTGCAAATTATTAATAACAAAAGAACCATTCTATTTACATTTTGAATTATCCATTTGGCAATAAATACTAAAAATAGTATGAAATACATCATTTCTTTTAAAAAACTGTGGTAGCCTAAAGATTATAGCCGGTAGTGTATATATATCTCAAATCTACAAGGTGCGATGGGTAAATTGTTGCTATTTGCCTTGTAATATTTTGCAAAATAATAACAAAAGAACCATTCTATTTTCATTTTGAATTATCCAATTGGCAATAGCTACTAAAAATAGTATAAAATACAACATTTTATTTAAAAAACTGGGGTGGCCTAATAATTAGGGCCTGTAGTATATATATATATATATATATATATATATATAATCATGTCGCCCCCAGCAAGGCATTTTACTGCCACTGTTGCGCAGGGGGTTTCATAGCAAGTATGTTATGAGAAAGAATGCGATGTTGCAGGGGGTGTCAGGAAGAGAGTTAGAGAAGAAAAAGAATACTGATAAGAGAGGGGTGAACGAAAAAAAAAAGCATGAGAGAGAGAGAGGATATAAGTTAGTGAGACAGGAGATGACTATTGACTATACATTTAAATTCTTGGAGATTATAGCTGTCGGGAAAGCAAGTATGCGGAAGGGAATTCCACAGACGGGAAGTGCGAGAAAAGAAGCTAATGGAGTAAAATTTGCGTTTACAATTTATTTGTTTCACAGTAAAAGGGTAGGACCTAGTTGCTAATCTTGTGGCTCGAGGATATTCATATATAAGAGGTAACTGTATATATATATATATATATATATATATATATATAAATATAAATATATATATAAATATATATATATATATTTCAATAAGTTTGAAAAAGCCGTGAGGAGAAAGGACATCCAAATGTTTAGTTAAGTGACAAACTTTTTTAAATTAAACCCATATATATATCTCATAATTTATATATATATAGTGTATCGAGGCAGCAAATAATTTTCTAAACATATACTGTTAAATATAAGAGATAATGAATGTCTATTATGTTTAATCATGAGCCGTTCTAAACGTCGTATTTTGGCTTTAATTTCTGTTGAAAATAAAGACAAAAATTATCCAATATTTGGATAGTTTTTTATTAATTTGTTTCTAAGCTTTCGGCTCACATGACCCATCTTCAGAGAGGTCACCAAGACGGTAACACAATAACATCCACCATCACCGACGATTATATATTGTGTTGACATAAAACTCCGCTAGGCAACGGCAATAGTTACCAAAAATAACAAACACAGTTAGCAAATTTGCAATGCGGTTCTATGACGTCACACTGCGTGATAGCGCGAAATGGCAACAGAACCATGTATTCAAATGCAATGTAATGTGTTATGGCCAGATTTTAAAAAGGCTATAGAACCCAATCTGTCCTGTTATTTGACTCATAGCAAGAGGAGGAAGAGATGTATTATATTATTAATTCGTAATTAATGGGGGCCATCACTACAAGAGAAAACCGATCCCAAACTTTATGCCCAGTAAAAGCTTGATTTATGTTTGCAACTATTATCCAGTCAGTCAGTTAAGTGCCGAATGGGATACACCCTTAGGGCGATCATGTCTTAAAAGAGACACGACTGACTGGGCAGAAGATTATCCCGCAGTAGGTTTCCATTGCTTTCTACGGTAGACTGGTTGCCAGCCAAGGCTATGGAACACAATATGTCCTGTTAATTAACCCATAATTGGAGGGAACAAACGGATTAATACCTTTACCATACGTATGTGAATCCGAGGAATTCAACTGGTATTCGAACTCGGCTCCCCGATTTGTCGATACACACCGGACCACAACGTACATAGAGAGAATGTAAATATAAAGCTTAATTTGTCAGGGAATCAACTAGAAATTTATACAAAATCATCGACTCTCTAAACACAGGACAATAATCACCAACAGTAAAACTAAAGCCTAATAAAAACACCAAAAAGAACAGAGTACGGTATTTGGGAAACTTAAAAATTTCGACCAAACATTAACGTTTAGACGAGCGAATAAGTAAACCATCAGGACTAATCTCAAAATGCTGACACGAAAGAGAAATTTTGACTACGCTACTTAAACATTGCTCAAGTAAAATAAATTAATGAAAACAAATCATAAATGAATTAATAAGCAAGGCCCACAAAAATAAGCGTTAAAATAATACACTAGACTACCCACAGTGCAAAAGAATACCCACAATGCAACAGAATACCTCAAATGAATCACTGATCTGTTTTTGTAAAAGGTCGGGCAAAACAAGGAATAAAATTTTACGATTGCGTTTAGAATGAAACAGACTGTAGTCTCTGTGTATTGACGTTGTAACTATAGAGAGTTTTTGGGTTCCCTTGTATACTACTGAGCCAGCCACGAGCTGACCAATAGTTCACCAATAGAAGGGGTTAACTAAACAAAAGACTCAAAATATTTAATGCAACGTGTATAAAGGCGACCATATTTCGCGAGTATTGGCGATCTAATCCGATTCAGTAAAGTGTCTGACTCGCGAGTGTTAATATTTGACGTTGTTTCATTGAACAGATTACGTACTGCGCTGGTTTCTATATCCATAAACTATGTTGGACATAGTGAAGAGAGAGCTGGTTAATTTTTATTTAATTCGGCCTTGTGTCAGACATAACCGAACAGCTTACAAGTTTTATTCAGAATTATTATCAGAATTAGCAGAAGGTTATAATCAGAAGGTTGTTTGTCTGCAGGTTGAAATATGTGGAAGTGTGTGAAATAGTGTAAGAATAAAATATACATGTTTCATGTTAAAATAGAAATTTATTAAAGGAAATGAATAAAAAGAATTGTAAAAAGTAATGTTCAATGAGAAAGTAAAGGTATCAGATTTGTAGAAAAAGTTCGTAGTAGTAATTTGTTGAAAGAGTATATGCGCACCTTATGTATGTATGTATTCAGTAGGAATGTCTTTGGATGAATAAGAAGAGGTAAAAGAAATCAGCACGCGAGAATAAAAGAGAAAGAGAACAAAAAGAGAAAGAGAACAATCTCCGGGTTGATTTGAAGTTGAAGTTACATTTTAGTTGTTTCGTCTCGCGGCTGCCATCTGACTGACTCATTGACGCTGACGGGGCCCTTTTATAGTATTCAGATGTTTTGCACTTGATCTTTTGGTCTTGCAAGTCGCTTTCCATTGGTCAGCAAATCAGATTAACACCTACTTGCGAATCTTGTTTCGACTTTTTCTTCAAGCACATGGTCAATCCTTTTTCTATTTGGGAAAAAAACAGGATTTCACACTTCATTGTGATTTTTTGTAAAAGCGAAGAAGGTTAATTTTAATTCTTAATTTCTTAAATGTCGGCTTATATATATTGATTAAATGTGGAATTATATATATTGATTTTGAGATGGTTTCATTATTTGCTGAGCCCTCTTGTAATAGGTATGTTTTTGTATAATTATTTGATAGCTAAGCATGCCATAATTTTGTTGTTTCATATATATGTTTCGTATTTAAATGTTATCTTTTGCGTTAGTAATCGTTGCTAGGTTTATGGTGCATAAGAACGGAATTAGAAATTTTGTAATAACTTTAGAAAGAAGTAGAAACTCAGTCCTAAGTAGGAAATAAAGCTTGAACCTCTATTCCTATTCAGATGACCTCTAAGGTCCTCAACTGAACTCTGAAATGTTATTCACTAATTAAATTTTGACCTATTCAAGTCTCGAATTTGGATATTTTTTCTGCATAGACACAAGAACTCCGTTTCTTGCTCTGTCTTATGCTTAACGCAACTCAGTAACACTCTGCCTTGAAGAACTCTTAGGCCTTGTATTGAGTGAAAATTAGTTTATTTACATATATGAATGCTGTAAACCTCTTCATTGACTTCCTTACTGAATCTTCAAAGAGCCAACGTGTTTTCTCTCGATAATTAACCGACAACAGTATATTTAAGCCCAATCACGTGATGTTCGATTCAGCAAACAATGTACTAATTCAAGAAAATACAACTAAAAACAATATTTGTAACGTTTATTCAGAAAAAAAAGGTTACTCATCAACCAAGACACTTGTTTACTGACCTATGAAAAAGAACATTCCCATAACATCCACCTAATCTGTCTATCTATCCGTCTCGCCCTGCGCTAGCACGTGACCATCAAATTAGAATTCTTGTCCAATATGTCTATCAGTACAAGCACAGTCATCCAAAACTGGAAAGGCGTCGGGTTTTACCTTCATCTGAAAATAGCGACTTTCTTTCTTTACGATGTTAAAATATCATACTGTGATTAAGTCTTAAGATTCGAGAACTTTCAGTCGACTATTTTAATCAGCTAAGTATCGAATCTAGACAGGCACACGCAATCTATGCTTTTCAGATACTTGTCGCCTAAATTTAGTTATCCCGTGCAAGGAAAACTAAAAATGCTATATTCATTTCAACAGGAAATAGAGGTTGAGTGGAATTTGTCAAAAATATACATATATATATATATATATATATATATATATATATATATATATATATATAAATTAGAGAAAATTTTCAAAGTTCAAGGGTAACAGAGATTCCACGTCACCTCAGCGATATTGTTCTGTTCTAAATGGAGAAAGCCCTGGGGTAAAGGGGGAGGGGGCGTGGAATCTCTGTTAGAGATCTCATGTCGAAATGTGCATCCGACACCCTTGAATTTTGAAAATTTTCTCTAATTTATATTGGCTCTGTAATCTACATTGAGCTCTCCTCCTGCATCATTTTTTAATATTAAAAATTCTTTTTAATATCAATTAGGATCAGGTTCTTGGAATTTACCTTCCCACTCTTTCCACTTCGGATTAAAGAAAAATAAAAAATAATATATATATATATATATATATATATATATATATATATATATAATAAATCTCCAGAACATGCTGTCTATTGCCGGATGTTATAATATAATCATAAAAAGTCAGGATGTTGAAGAGTAGATCGGCTGAAATATTATTGTAACAGAAAACACAACTAGCTATGTGTTACAGAATATTAGAGGCTGAATTAGGATAACGAGCGATTGATCTGGAAAAATTTTGTGAGTGTGGAATTTTAACAATGATGGATTTTTATTGTCCGTTTTTTTTTTGTTTTGTTTTTTTTGTTTTGTTTTTATCATAAAAAACAAACGGTGGAACACTCTTTCCGCACTCAGATTTAACAGACAGGCTAAGGCCGCACGTAACAGAATGCTAAACCAACGAGTCAGTATGCGTTCCATTGAAGTTATTCCCCACTTAACTGTCTTCTACAATCAATGCTACCTCGTCTGTCCTTGTATAAAAAAGAAGGAAAAGTAAGCCTGATATAATCTGTGAAATGGTGTTGGTTTGATAGTGTCGAAACGTAACAAGCTAGGATATCTCTGAAAGAGTTTATGCAATAATCACTTCTTTACTCACAGGAACGTTGTTGTCAATGAAGATTCCTCTGAAGTTCTCACCTCACCCCTAATCTCTTTCGACATTTTATTAGCGATCTGCCTGTGAACATTTTCAGTTCATTGCACAAAGAAATTCTAAGTAAATGCTAGCAGCCAAATTAGGATGGACTCCACAAAATATCTGCATTTAATAGAAATAACTACAGATAAAGTAGACATGTATACAAAATTTAGAGACCAAAACATGACAAAAGTTATGCTAATGATCAAGATACATAAAATACAGGGACAAAAATTTAATATAGAATTAAAATAGTTTAGAAATCGAACGATTACAATGAGGAAAGCTATTACTACGAAAGAGATTTGATTTGTTTGGTTTGGTGAGTTTTACGGCATATCAATCCCTTGGGGGTCATTTAATGCCGAAGCATTGGTTGTTTTAGTATGAAAAAACGTATTATGGCAATAATTTCTTTCCCTTCAAAAAAACGTATTATGGCAATAACTTGTTTCAATTCAAAAAACGTATTATGGCAATAATGACTTTCCCTTCAAAAAACTTATTATGGCAATAATTTCTTTCCCTTCGAAAAACGTATTATGGCGATAATTTCTTTCCCTTCAAAAAACGTATTATGGCGATGATATCTTTTCCTTCAAAAAAGGATTATGGCAATAATTTTTTTCCCTACAAAAATGTATTAAGGCAATAATTTCTTTTCCTTCAAAAAACGTATTATGGCAATGATTTAAAAAAAAATTCACGAAACGTTAGCAATGACGAATTCTTAGAGAAAATGGAAACAAAAAAATAACACTTATAGAGAAGGTAGCTGAATGAAGCGGAAAAACAGACTGCATATAAAATACAAGAAATCTGAATGCATTGTCATTTTTTACAAAGTGATGCCAAAAATGCTAATTACCGGTCGAGGATATTAAAATCATGCAGGTGCAAACATTTAAATACCTTGAAAGTGTTCTAACAGAGAACGGGAAATGTAACACTGAGAATCGAAGGCGAATTGGCATGTCCAGGAACACATTCCAGAAGTTAAGCAAAGTATTAAGAAAAAGGGAAATTTTGTCTGAAACAAAGAGAGAGTACTAGATTGCTATGTTATGACTGTTATTCAATACGGCACTGAATGCTAGACAATGTCATCTGCGATGAAGGAAAGGCTTGAAGCAACCGAAATGTGGTTATAAAGAAGGTTGCTAAAGATACCATGTATCGAGGTCTTTGAGAGGGTGAAAACGAGGAGGAAACTAATACTTAACTTCAGGAAAAGGCAGCTGAAATTCCTGGGATATGCAATGAGGAAGGATCGCTTCGAGAATTTAATATTCATAGTTTAGATCGAGGGAAAGATGTTATATACTCTGAACTTTGTGCGTAATTTTGAGCAGAAGTGTATTTAAATTGAGCAGGTGTTGTTAAACAGCAGAAATGCAAGCTGGCTAACAAAAGAAAATAAATATTGTTATGAAAAATCAGAGAATGCAGTCGACGGACGACGGGCAAAGATGTCGTGACCTGTTTTCTATCTCAGGAGATGCAGAAACAGAAATGTATTTATAGTGACATAAATGTTATTCCATTGAAGAAATGTGATTGTGCTTTGATAAACAGCGTAGCCAAAGTCAGAAAATATAAACCTCGGTGCTACAGTCACAGACGCCGATGCTCGAGTCAAGCAGACAACTAGGATGCTGCCTATTTTTAACCCTGACCGACGGAGGCTTACATGAATGTTGACTTGGGAAAGTAGTAATTCTTTTGAGATTGGAAAAGATCTGGTCGTAGATTGTTAATTTGATATGCATTGACATCCTTGCTTCTGCGTATACCTGTAATATAATAAAACCTTACTAGATGAAATACATCAGAGGACAAAACGCGTTGGTTAAGTACAGGTTTTCCTCTTGCTTCTTTTTTGTTTATTTTGTCTCTTCAATAGATTAACTCCATCGGAGAACATTTTACCCCTTCCATATATATAACGTTTGACAGAGTCTGGCATGCTGGCTATCTATGCAAGCTGCAGGGCTATGGTATAACTTGACATTTGTGTGGCCTAATCCACTCCTTTCCTTTCAAACCGTACAATAAGGGTAGTATTAAACGGACAAGAATCCCAATACTATCACATGATTGCGGGTGTCCCTCAAGGCTCTGTTCTAGGTCCTACGCTTTTCCTTATCTATATTAACGATCTCCCTCAAGGAATAAGATCCCAAGTGGGCATATATGCTGACGATACTACGGTTTACTTTCGTCTCGATCAAAAATCTACGAGGCTGAAAAAGCAAACCTCGCTGGTGAGCTTGAAAAGAACCTCCAATCCGTGGTGAACTAGGGTAAGATATGGCTCGTAAATTTTAATGCTTCAAAAACGAAGCTGCTAAGCTACTAATAACCGCCACAGACAATCGTTACTCTCGCCCATTAACATGGATCAGGCTAGTCTCCCTGAAAGCAAAACACTGCTCCTCTTCGTGTTAACCCCCACAACAGACCTCAAATGGAATGACTATATAGAATCTACAGCTAAATCCGCTGCTAAAAAGGTCGGTTCTCTGTGCAGGGCTACGAGTTTTTTCCCGTCTGAAACAAGCCTGCACAATCTACAATCCATTGAATACTGCTGCCCTATCTGGGTGGGTGCTCGTGGTATTCACCTAGGGCTCCTTGACAAAATCCAACTGTGAATATGTAAAGTGATTGATCCCGACTTGGCAGCTCGTATACAGTCACTTTCTCACCGGCGCAATATGGCTTCCCTGTGCCTCTTCTACAAATACTTTCACGGCCTCTGATCCGATGAACTAAGCTCACTGGCACCATCTATATATGAATTTACTCGAGCAACAAGATTAGCAACTTAGTCCCACTCTTTTACTGAGAAACCAATAAAATGTAAACGCAAATTCTACTCCCTCAGCGTCTTTTCTCGCACTTCCCGCCGGTGGAATTCCCTTCTATTTACTTGCTTCCCTGACAGCTACAATCTCCACGAATTTAAATGTGAAGTCTATAGTTATCTCCTGTCTCATTAATTTACATTCACTCTCTCTCTCTCTCTCTCTCTCATGCTTTTTTCTTCGTCCACCACACTCTCATCAGTATTCTGTTCCTTCTCCTTACTCTCTTCCTGAAACCCACCTGCAACCTCTCACTCCTCATAACATTCTCTCTATGTAACTCCCTGCACAACAGTGGCAGTAAAATGCCTTGCTTGTGGCGACACGATTATAATATATATATATATATATATATATATATAATGGAGTGAATGAATAAATATACATATGCGTGTGAATATATCTATATTTCTTTTATTCAGGCGTTAATAAAACAGTGATCAATGTATGGACAGAGCTCTATCAGATATATATATATTAATAAATATACATATTATCCTACGTCCATGGCACGACTCGGAGTTTCATGAGTTATACGATCATCAGGTGCCTATTTCAGATTGGCATTTAATAGATTTGAATTTAAGTTCACTTGATGTTCATGGGAGTTAAATCACATAAAGATAAATTACTAATTTTTTAATAACAACATTAAAAGCATAAATATTCTTATGTTACATATATATAAAAATTTTTCAATTTAAAATTAAAATATAAAATAAAAAACTTTAAACATACTTATCGTCCGAATGAATTCGAGCTCCATAAACAATACTTTCGGACACTGAAATTTATATCTCGCCAAATTCATTACTCTTCCGCCCACTCAAAATAACATTTTACCCTGTGAAATTAATCTTCCGATCACTCAAATTAATCTTACACACAGTTTCACGATTAAATTACATTTATTTATAACTTTGTTGATTTTGAATTTTGAATTTATATTACATAATATTAATAACGTATTATACTACTGTTATTATAATTACAGTACTTTAGGGGGGCTGCAGATCTTGAAGGGGTCGTTATACTACGGTTGACTTCTTATAGTTGCGTGCTCAACCCCATTGGGGCATTGTGGTCATCCGTGAAGGCGCATATAAAAAAGGCACAATGTGCCAACATTCGAACAGATGGGGCAACAATCACCTGAGGGTGTGTAGAAGGTGAAACACAGATTGTGATGATGCGATTTCGGTAGCTACCATGCAAACGTGCCTCGCGGAGTGCAATCATGTGGTATAGTACTACCAGGGGTGCCTCGCAGGAGAGAATCTACCAGTTGGTGGGTAACTATACCATGATTTGTACATTTCTTATTGATTTATTTATAATAAACTAGCAGTATAGCCCGGCGTTGTTCGGGTGTAATGACAGCTCTAAAACTAATCCATGGTCCTGGAGCTCAGACTCTTTGGACGTTGACACGAAAGACTAAAAAGCAATAGTTGTTTCCAGTTAAAGTGAACCCTGAGACTGAAAGAAAAATGGATGGATGTAAGTCAAATTTTGATTTCCTGGTATCGATATCAAATAAAAGCTAAATAAGTACTCTGAGTAAATGGTATCATGGCTGAGACTAAGAACTACAATTATACCTACTTAGATCCAAACCCGAAGCAAAAAATAAAATAAAAGGGCTGAAAAAATACAGACATAGAGGCAGATAAACAGACACACACACACAAACACACACATTATATATATATATATATATATATTATCGACTTTCTGCACTATTGTAGGAACTGCAACAACCTTGAAACTTCTGAATATCGTTTCTTATGTCTTTGTCTATGAGTGTATCAAATTTGATTATAATTGGAGCACTCTTTCTATAACCCGATTTTTTCGATTATCGATTTTCGATATTTATCGGGGCAACCTCGACACAAAACCTAGCTAAGAACACTCGCAGATGCTTACAGTACAACTGTGTAAGTTTTCAAGAAAATCGGTTCAGCCGTTTCGGAGTCTATAGGTAACGGGGACACACACGCACACATACACACACACACACACACATGCACACACACACACACACGCACACACACACACTGAGACAGACACACACACAGAGATAAAGTTCCATTTATAAATGAGTTTAGATTTAGAATAATCGTATTTTTTTATTAATTTGACTGAGAAGAAGATTAACTTGAGAGGGAAAAAATTTAGTGTCATTTATACTGATGATAAGTAAGAAAGTTTCTCTATGGTTGATAAAGGAGAGAAGCTTTGTTTTTCAGGCATTAAATGCATTCTAGTTCTACATTGGTACAGAAGATTCAACAAAAACTCAATCTATAAATGTAAAAGAAAATTTAAATTAAAAAATAAAATTTAAATTATTCACTATGTTTTACATTCTCTTGTACATTTAAAACATTTTTTTGTCCAAAGAATATCATAAAGTGAAAATGGCCTGGAAGCTGAAAAATTCAAACGAGAGCGAAAACGAAGGTAGCGATTACGCCTTTCTCACAATCAGATACTAGACATGGTGGGTTGCTGATAGGCAAAGATATTCACAGGCATCGCAGGAAGGCCGAGAAGCAATAAGATTACAAACCAGTTACGCGGATTAAGAGATAAACAAATGAGACAGGAGAAGAGAATAATAGGAAAGGAGACAGCCATTCGAGAGAGAGAGAGAGAGAGAGAGAGAGAGAGAGAAGAAGAAGAAGAAGAATAAGAAGAATAAGCAGTGCAAAAAGCACAAAATGATACAGAGGAAGAAGAAAGTTATATCTTGTGAAAATGATAAAATGAAAATGACTATTGAAGAAAAGAAGAGATTAGAACAAAAGCGGGAACGAAGGTAGCGATTACGTCTGTCTCAGAATCAGATACGGACACGGTGAGTTGCTTATAGGCAAAGATATTCAAAGGCATCACAGGAAGGCCGTAAAAGAATAAAAGCACAAACTGAGGCTCAGACATAAACTGATTTGACCGAAGGAACAGAGTTGATAAGAGCGGAGGTAGATATATAAGAGAGAAGAGCGCAAAGAAGACAACAATAAACAGGAAAATGATGAGACGAAATTTAAAGCAAGAAGGCAAAATATAAAAAAAATCCGTATGGAAAAAGAAAGAGAAGAGCAACGCAATAGATGGATTAATGAGAATCCTGTTGCCATTAGAAAGGCAGAAAGAAGATTTCATGACGTCAATCATATTCGGTTCACTGAAGCAAATTTTCATAACTGCGGAGGATTACAAACAAAATTAAAAGAATTGGATTTTGCCGCTAATCAAGAATGTAATTCATGTTCCTTTAATGCTTCTTCTATCCTTATCAATGTTTTGATGATCTCATACAAGGGTCATTCAAAAAATAAGGTGAATTTTTCGGTATAAGGAATTCTACGAGAGTCATTCAATAAAAAAGGTGAATTTTTCGGAATAAGGAATTCTACGAGTGTCATTCAATAAATATGGTCAATTTTTCGGTATAAGTACTTCAACGAGGGTCATTCAATAAATAAGGTGAATTTTTCGGTAAAAGGATTTCTACGAGGGTCATTCAATAAATATGGTGAATTTTTCGGTATAAGTACTTCAACGAGGGTCATTCAATAAATAAGGTGAATTTTTCGGTATAAGGAATTCTACGAGGGTCATTCAATAAATATGGTGAATTTTTCGGTATAAGTACTTCAACGAGGGTCATTCAATAAATAAGGTGGATTTTTTCGGTATAAGGATTTCTACGAGGGTCATTCAATAAATAAGTTGAATTTTTCGGTATAAAGACTTCTACGAGGGTCATTCAATAAATAAGGTGAATTTTTCGGTATAAGGATTTCTACGAGGGTCATTCAATAAATATGTTGAATTTTTCGGAATAAGGAATTCTACGAGGGTCATTCAATAAAAAAGGTGAATTTTTCGGTATAAGAAATTCTACGAGAGTCATTCAATAAATACGGTGAATTTTTCGGAATAAGGAATTCTACGAGCGTCATTCAATAAATATGGTGAATTTTTCGGTATAAGTACTTCAACGAGGGTCATTCAATAAATAAGGTGAATTTTTCGGTATAAGGATTTCTACGAGGGTCATTCAATAAATATGTTGAATTTTTCGGTATAAATACTTCAACGAGGGTCATTCAATAAATAAGGTGAATTTTACGGTATAAGTACTTCAACTAGGGTCATTCAATAAATAAGGTGAAATTTTCGGTATGAGGACTTCTACGAGGTCATTCAATAAATAAGGTGAATTTTTCGGTATAAGGATTTCTACGAGGGTCATTCAATAAATAAGGTGAATTTTTCGGTATAAGAACTTCTACGAGGGTCATTCAATAAATAAGTTGAATTTTTCGGTATAAGGACTTCTACGAGGGTCATTCAATAAATAAGTTGAATTTTTCGGTCTAAGTACTTCTACGAGTATCATTCAATAAATAAGGTGAATTTTTCGGTCTAAGGACTTCTACGAGAGTCATTCAATAATGTGAAACTGCTGGGAACTATGCTGAAAAGAAATTAAGCTTCTATCTGTGTCAGAAAATTTCACCTTAGAAAAATTCACCTTATTTATTGAATGACCCTCGTATTATATTACTCTGTTTACATCGCGTCTTAGTGGCCTTATTGCCATTCATTGGATAAAATTATTGACGGAAATATTCTCAAAATGCTTCTAATATTTTCTTGCAGAAATTAATTTCTGTAGATATGATCAAACTCCAACAGGCTCAACATACTCGCATCCTCGAAACGTCAAAAACCAATATGAGGCAAGGTTTTGCACCTTGGTTCATCTTCGCAAAATGTTATCAGTGAAGAGGCATAGCAATCACAAGAAAATGCACTCGATAATTATTAGAATGAATACAGTACTTGAGTTTTTTCCTTTCACTTAAATAAAAAGATTCTATGGAAATTACGTCTTATCATGAACAAAGGTTGGATTGACCATTTGCCGCCAATATATAATTGAAATATAGAGGCGCGCACACACACACACACACGCGCGCGCGCGCGCACATATATATATATATATATATATATATATATATATATACTCAGTTATGATCTGAGATTAAGGACAGAATGGTTAAAAATAAAATACAAACAAAAGGAAAACTCTATTTAAATCACCTACGCGTTTCGTCCTGTGATAGACTTTATCAAGGCAAAAAGACAAAATGAGCTTTATTCTAAATTACATATCTATAAACAAACAATGTTGGTAACCACAGAGATGCTCACAAGTCATTTCAAAAGATTAACAGAATATTTCAGTTTTTAGAATTTCTTCATGTGTCGTGCAAAGTCACGAGATATTAAAATGAAGGGAATGTGTGTGTGTGTGTGTGTGTGTGTGTGTGTGGCTATATCGTGTTGAATACACCGGTTCATGTCCGATCACCGAAGTTAAGCAACATCGAGTCTGGTCAGTACTTAGATTGGTGTCCATTTGGGAATACCATGTGCTGTAAACGTAAGGACGAAGAATGGCTCACCGGTCCTCCAGGTTTTGGGGTTGGGCGCAGGGCTAACAACCCTGCCCACATAAAAAAATAACAGTTTGTTACGGAAACAGTAAAATAAAGTTACTGCCCTACACACCATTGGGTGTATAAAGGATGAGATGATGATTATATATATATATATATTGATTGATTGATTGATTGATTGATTGCTTAATTATTTAGTTTCTGGTCATAATAAGATTAGACTAGTGCACATTTGTATTAAAAACTTCAATACAATTAGATGTAGAACATTTGAATATTTTACCTTTTTTATTATTTTTTTAAGAACGCTCACGTAATGATGTTTTTGTTTTTAACTCTCATGTGGCAGGTTATTTTTGAACGCGCTATTTTTCAAATTACAAGGAATTATAACGTTTTCATGCCTGGTTGTATGAATCGGAGAGGTATTTTTTAGTATGGCTACATTTAGTCATAATTTCTGTTCTTCCATTCAATAGTTCGTTTTTGTTTAAGAATAGCATAATCTCTATCATTTCTTCCTGGCACAGTCTACATATTTTCCCACCGTTGTAAGGTTTAGCTGTTTTTGCTATACTCCAAGTTATGTCTGGTTATTTTCCATATTATGATATTAATATTCAGACGTGGCTAGCCAATTTTGTGCAGTTTTTTTAAGTTTTTTTATTTTGAACGTAGACTTGTGATTGAATCACCCAAATTTAAGCCATTTAAAACATGTACCTTTGCCTTGGGAAGATAAACGATCAAAAGTGATGGATATCGGCTCGGAACGACAAATCGAGGAGCCGAGTTCGAATTCCAGTTGAATTCATTGCATTCACTTACGCGCAAATAACCCTTGGGAAAGGTATTAATCCGTCTATTCCTTCCAGTTATGGGTTAGATAGCAGGGCAGATTGGGTTCTATAGCCTTGGATCGGCAACCAGTCTACCGCAGAAAGCAATGGCAACCTACTGCAGAATAATCTTCTGCCAAGTCTGTCATGTCTCTTTCGAGACATGATTGTCCAAGCGTGTTTCACGCATGGCACTTAACTGACTGACCTTTGCCTTGTAAATGACTTCTTTTGTGTTCCAAAGTCCTTGAAAGACAAAACGTTAAAATCAGTTATTGAAAATCATCTGAAGCCACCACTCATGGTAGAAACCAAGGTCGCGTATTAACTCGCTTACAAGGGGAATATATATATATATATATATATATATATATATATATATATATATATATATTTGTACCTGTGTAGATATCTGTACATGTGCATTGTATTTAAACATTTCAAGATCATAGTTAACTTAAAACTTCGAAGAAAATTTTAAAACAAAATGTACGAGAGAAGAAGCTGTTAGCCTAGAACTTACGGTTGCAATTTAGGCTGCTCAATTGTAAAATGATCAGACACTGGTTTTAATTCCTGTTCTTTTATTGCGCTCTTTATCCTTAACAATATCTTTTTTTGTTTCTCATACTTTTTTCACGATCTTAGGTGCTTTATCGCCATTCTTTGAGTGAAATGATTCTTGGAAATATACTTAAAATTCTTCTTACTTTTCTTGTAGAAACGAATATTTATAGATATGCTGAAATCCTAACAGGCACAACCTACTCGCATCCTGTACAAAACCAATATTAAGAAATGTTTTGCACCATAGTTCACCTTCCCAAAATGTTATCAGTCAGGAGACATAGCAATCATAAGAAATGTACTGATAATTAGTAGAATAAATACACTATTCGATTTTCATCCTTTCTCTTGAATGTAAAGACTTTATGGAAATTAATTACGTCTTATCATGAACGAAGGATGGATTGGCTAAAAGCCGCCAATATTTAATTACAATGCAGAGGCTTTCATATAAACACACACACACACACACACACACACACACACACACACATATATATATATATATATATATATATATATATATAGGTTGAAATGTTGGGGACCCAACATTGAAACAAACGTATGATTGTAGAGAAGATGACATATATAGAAAAAATGATGTCCATGTTCTAAAACATAATTTATAATAAATATTAAAAGCTCTATACATCAGATATCGAGCACCGTTTTAAATTAATGTTTTGAACGGGAAAAAATTTCCTTTCCTCGTTCTGTATTCACTCGGATATATATATATATATATATATATATATATATATATATATATATATGAGTGTGACTGTCTGTGTGTGTATGTGTGTGTATCTGAATGTTTTTATACCTTTATGCATATATATATATATATATATATATATATATATATATATATATATATATACTAAATGGAGGTTTCCGTGTTGAGCGTGAGGTCCGCAACAACAAATTGAGAAGTAATTTTCTTTTCAGAAAGATTAGAGCAGAAAGATTAGAGCATATAAAATCAAATTTAATTCAGCCCTCCTTTATTTAAGTAAAATACCTAGTAAAAATCTTGTTAACGTTGTTATAGTTGTAGATATTGTATACAAAAACTATCTTTATAAGACTGGTTTATTTTTTAGCTTGCTAGCGAATGTATGAATAAAAAAAGCATAAAACCTGTATAAATGAAACAAAAACACACTAAAAAATACCAAAAGAGAAGTGAATGAAAATTTTTATTTGTTGAAAAAAAAAAGTATTTTAGTCTATATTTCTCAATAGGACTTTTGTGGTGCTTTTAGAAGTAGAATCTATACATTACCTTCGTAATCAACATTAGACGTATCCAGCTCTTTTCGAATTTTCTATGCTGTCCTCAGATAGACACCCATTACTCCGAAATGTTTGTAATGGAACTTCCGGCGCGAGTGCCAACCAATACATCATCCCTTTTTACAAATTTCTCGTGAAGGGAATGGTTTCATAATATTCTTTCTTCACAGACGGTGTCCATCTGATCCGACAATACTGAGCATGTAACAAAATTAAAACGCGTTATCGAAAAATTAAAAATATAAAAACCCGATTATTAACCAATCTCACACTATATATATTGTTATAAGAATATATTCACATATATTCTCATAAGTATATATTATTATAAAAATAAATATATATATATATATCATATGGATAATATATATGCATATTCGATATAGATATATTTATATATACTTGATATTCAAGTATAGGGTACGTATGAATAGAATAAAATTCCGTATTCAAAGAAACTTCTTTTATGTGCCCTGTTTTTTCAGAACCTAGGCGATCATGGCTTTCCACGTCTCCCTATCCCTGGTGGCTTTTAACACGCCTTTTCCTGTTACACCATGCAACCCTCGTTCCATCATCCACTTGATTAGGTCCTTCAAATATGTTATCCGCTGCTTTCCCGTGTCTTTTTGTCCTTCTATCTGGCCTGTTAGTATAAGGTTCTCCAAGCCATCTTTCATCATTGCATGTCCCAGGAACTTCAGCTGTCTCTTCCTGATGCTCAGTATTAATTTCCTTTTCGTTTCCAACATTTCCATGATATCCGCAGCATCCTTCTGTAGAACCACATTTCAGTTGCTTCAAGTCTTTCCTTCATCTTTGATGATATTTTCCAGCATTCACAGCCATATTGCAGAACCGGCATCACTGCAACCAAGTACACTTTTCTTTGATTCAAAAGGTGCTCAATGCAAAGTCTGTGTAACAATGCTTCCCTGATTAAAGGCATTTGGCGAGTCTTGAACCTTTAAAACCCTCCAACTTGAAATCGAATTCATCACTTGATAAGACACAGATAGTGTGGAAACAACATGACTACTTTTGTAGTGACATTATAATATATATATGTTATAAATTCTTAATAAATATATGCTTGGTATTGGGATTTATTAAATGTAGCTTAGATGTTGCATATGCCTGAAAGAATGGAACCCAAAATAATGATCGAGCTCACTGTTTAGTCTTTCGTAAATGACGTAGCGTGACAGGCTTATTAACCATAACATTAAAACAAAGTACTCAAAGGGTTTCCAAATTTAGCTTATATGTTGTACAAAGTTGTAGATGTGAAAAACCCAGTAAGGTTCAAACACATTATTCGTCATGATTGATCTAGAAAGACAAACTTAACCATTACACCACGTGGAATTGTCCACAAACATAGTTAGTATTTATTTAATAAAAACCGATACATCAATAAATAGATGTATACATATAAATTGAAACCTACCGGATATATATATATATATATATATATATATATATATATATATATATATTATTTGATTGATTGATTGATTGATTAATTACTTAGTTTTTGTTCATAATTAAATTATACCAGTGCACATTTGTATTAAAAAGTGTGCAATACAATTATGTTGTAGAACTTTTGAATATTTTTCATTTGTAAACGAGTTATTACGTAACATAGGTTTCTACCCTGAGTGTTCTCTTCAGGCGATTTTCAATAACTGATTTTACCGTTTATTCTTTTTATGAACTCTCATATAACGGTCGTTTTTTGAACGCTCACGTGGCAAGGAATTTTTAAAAGCGCAATTTTTAAACATTATATATATACTGTTAAATATAAGAGACAACTAAATCCTCTACAAAAAAAAACAAACAATGTAGTGTATCAATTTTACATGCCTGTTCAGAGATTGTATCGCTGGTATTAATAATAAACCCACTACATATATTGGTTTTACTACAACCACGCTCTCTCTTAGACTTACCTGTCACATTTCTGATCAGAGTACAATTAAACAACATTTCTTAGAAAAACATAGCAATGTAGGTAATATCAGACAGATTTTAGTCAGCAACAAAATATTACTCACTCATACACACAGTAAAAAAGATCTTCAGATATTAGAGGCCACCTACATTAAGTCCAAACAACCCACACTTAATAAAATCACGTTTAAATCTCGTCATAGCACATGATATTGCATTTAATATTTGGTTCTGTTATCAATTCGAGCTCTCACGCGGTGTGACGTCATAGAACTGCATTACAAATTTACGAACTGCGTTTGCCTATATTTGCTCACTGTTGCCGTTGCTTAGCGGAGTTTTATGTCAACACAAGATAAAATCGTCGCTGATGGTAGATGTTTTTGTGTTAACGTCCTTGTAACCTCTCTGAAGATGGCTCATGTGAATCGAAAGCTTAGAATCAACTTATTAAAAAATTATCCAAATGTTGCAAAATATTTGTCTTTATTTTCAACTGAAATTAAAGCCAAAATACGATGTTGAGAACGGCTCGTGATTAAACATAATAGACATTCATTGTCTCTTATATTTAACAATATATGTTTAGAAAATTATGTGCTGCCTCGATACAGTGTATATATATATATATATATATATATATATATATATATATATATATCCCTCCTTTTACACTCATGGAAAGGGAGACAATAGAGAACCAGCCTCTGTTCAGTCCAATTAGAGATACATTAGCGAGGTAGCGTTGGCTCAGTTCATTCTCTTTACTTGCCAGTAATTAAACTTTACTGAGAATTATTAAACTTTACTGACAATTATTAAACTTTACTATTATGAATGCTTTTGCCACGCGTTCGCTCTCTCTCATATATATATATAAAGCTATATATATATATATATATATATATATACAGAATTATGGGAATATATTTACACATAAAACATACGAATTGACGACTATAGACGAACTGTATACTTTATTTCGCTACAATTTTAAACAGAAATCTATTTCGTTTTGTTATTTACACATATGCCAACGTTATCGACATATAAACACACTTTGACACATGCATATATTTTTGCATGCATACATTTCCATTTAAAATAAAAATCTATTGCTTTTTATTACACGTGGCCCACACATATAAATAGACATAAGTTTTCTTCCCTACATTTAAAAATATTCTTTACTTGCTTCCTCACACCTGACACGTATCTCACTAATGAAATCGAACGTCAATCATAATACTTTCTCTTTGAAATTTTATAAATTAAAAATAAAAAGCATCAAAAGCATCATTAGTCTTTACAAATCTCTGAAAAAGATTGTTAAACTGAAACATGTTAGAATTAAAGTCACTTTTACCTGTCTTTTCTTTACTGATTATATCAATATATATATATATATATATATATATATATATATATATATATATATATATATATATATATATATGCACTACCGGCTGCAATTATTAGGCCACCCAATGTTTTAAAAAATTATGTATTTCATACTATTTTTTAGTATTTATTGCCAAGCGAATAATTGTAAATGAAAATAGAATTTTTCCTTTGTTAATATTGCACAACAACATGTACATCAAATGAATTTATAAATATTTAATAATTACCTTTATTGCAGTTTCATCAATGAAGGAATGAAAAAAAATTAAGGTGATTCGAACGAGTTCATCTATGCTTGCCTTGTAAAATTTTGCAAATTAATAATAGCAAAATAACCATTCTATTTTCATTTAGAATTATCCACTTGGCAATAAATACTAAAAACATACTAAAAAATAATTGTGGCCTGTACTATATATATATATATATATATATATATATATATATATATATATCGAGTTTCGATACCAGGAAGGAGCAAGAGGATGTCTAGTCATAGTGATGAGATGTGATATAGCGAAACAGGCTTGTATGTGGATGACGAATATATATATATATATATTGATATATATATATATATATATTGGGGAGTGGTTAAACCTGGCGAAAATGCTGTATAGAAATGTTATAAAACGAAACTACGCAGTTATTTTCTGCCCTAGTTCTTTCGATATTAAATTCAATATGGTGGCACGCAGCTAAAAATGAAATTGAAGAACAGAAAGAAAAGGTCAAAGTTTAATGAGTTCACATTTTCCTATAAATCTTAAACTCCTTAATTAATTAATTTTAATAGACAAAAGCTCCGAATGTCTAATTCATTGACTTTCAAACGTAAGTGAAAGAATGAAGAAACAAATAAATGAAAGAAGAAATATTTGCCATCATTCTTTAGTTGTCGTACCTTTTATAGAAATTAAAGCGTAAATCAATGAACAAAAAAAATACGGAATAGAAAATGAATAACAATTAAAAAAAAAAAACATCCAATCAAAGATACATCAGATATTCGATCGGTTAATTTTGGATTTAAGTTATACGTTTGGGTTTAATTGTGGATCGATCTCAAGCTGTAGGGAGTGCTGTTTTTCGAAATTACAATTTTAGATTTTAATTAAGATCTTTCAAAGGAAACAAGAATTCCTTGAGAAACGGTTTATCTTGTACTTATGCCCGCAAAGCAAGAAAAAAAAATTCGGAGATATTTTACTAAAAGATAAAGGAAAGAATGGTATATTTCTATTGCAATATTCTTTACTTGATATCATTAGTTCTTTTCTTCTTTTTCCTTTAATTCTTTGTAAGTTTTCTTTTTTCTCATTCATTCGCCTTTTATAGGTTTTCACAATTCTTCACTTGTTATCAGTCATTTAGCTTTCAGATCGATGTTCTTCATCTATTTTTCATTTATTACCATATCTCGTCTTGCCTTCTCGTTGTATTGTTTTGTCTTTTGGACTTTCATATATACTTATATTTAGTATTAATCTTTCTTTCGCCATCCGTGTTTTGGCGGGCTTTGAATTTCTTTTGTTTCATTGCATCTGCGTTTAATTGTCTTTCACTGATCTTCATTTCAGCCTTCATTTTTTTTTCTTTTTAACAATGAAAATATTGGGTTGTCCAGAAAGTTATTTCCGAATTTTTACGGGAAATTAAACCACAAAACAAAATAATGCCATATACTGTATTTAATGGATGTGCGTTTTGGTGCAGTGGATATCGGCTTGGAACGAGAAATCGGGAAGCCGAGTTCGAATTCCAGCTGAATTCATTGCATTCACTTACGCGCAAATACCCTTGAGAAAGGTATTAATCCGTCTCTTTCTTCCAGTTATGGGTTAAATAACAGGACAGATTGGGTTCTATAGCCTTGGCTGGCAACCAGTCTACCACAGAAAGCAATGGCAAACTACTGCGGGATAATCTTCTGCCCAGTCAGTCATGTCGTTCCGAGCCGATATCCATTGCACCACAACGCACATACCTTTCCTAAAATTATTTATTCCGTAACTAGTTCAGCTGAAATTCTGGTCTTCAGTTTCCTAATTTTTCATCATTACTGCAATAAAAAAGGCGGCAATTGTTTAAAAAGCGCCTTATAATCTTCCATTTTCATAGGGATGCAAAATTGACACATATTAATTAATTTTAAACTAAATAAAAAAGCGGCAATTGTTTAAAAAGCGCCTTATAATCTTCCATTTTCATAGGGATGCAAAATTGTCACATATTAATTAATTTTAAACTAAATAAAAAAGCGGCAATTGTTTAAAAAGCGCCTTATAATCTTCCATTTTCATAGGGATGCAAAATTGTCACATATTAATTAATTTTAAACTAAATAAAAAAGCGGCAAATGTTTAAAAAGCGCCTTATAATCTTCCATTTTCATAGGGATGCAAAATTGTCACATATTAAGTAATTTTAAACTAAATAAAAAAGCGGCAAATGTTTAAAAAGCGCCTTATAATCTTCCATTTTCATAGGGATACAAAATTGACACATATTAATTAATTTTAAACTAAATAAAAAAAGCGGCAAATGTTTAAAAAGCGCCTTATAATCTTCCATTTTCATAGGGATGCAAAATTGTCACATATTAATTAATTTTAAACTAAATAAAAAAGCGGCAAGTGTTTAAAAAGCGCCTTATAATCTTCCATTTTCATAGGGATGCAAAATTGACACATATTAATTAATTTTAAACTAAATAAAAAAGCGGCAATTGTTTAAATAGCGCCTTATAATCTTCCATTTTCATTAGGATGCAAAATTGTCACATATTAATTAATTTTAAACTAAATAAAAAAGCGGCAAATGTTTAAAAAGCGCCTTATAATCTTCCATTTTCATAGGGATGCAAAATTGTCACATATTAAGTAATTTTAAACTAAATAAAAAAGCGGCAAGTGTTTAAAATGCGCCTTCTTATAATATTCCATTTTCATAGGGATGCAAAATTGACACGAACTGAGTAATTTTAAATTTTCTTTCTCAAGTTTGAAGTTTGCTCTAGTTTCCGGCTAAAATAATATGTCTTAACATATGTATATGATTAGAAATATTGAGCAAGACTAATAAAAGAAAAAAACATGCATAAAAAATTAATGGAACTAACAGGACATACGACACGCTCTTGAGCAGGGTGTATATAATCCAAGGGGGAACGCTCATATAAGTGAAAGAGAAAATACTCCAGCAATGGGAAGAATAAATAAAAGATCTCTTCCACGACAAGAGAAATCGACCAACAATACACAGAAATACTGCCAGGCCAGAAATATTAAAATCCGAAATGGAAGCTACAATAGCAAAACTGAATAGAATACAAACAGCTGAACCAGACAGCATTGCAATAGCAATGCTAAAAGACTTCGACAATTTTGGCAAAGTGAAAATTACAGAAATAATAAATTAAAATTATAACAGTGGTGAGATACCGGAAGACTTAAGCAGATCGCTTTTCATAGCACTACTTAAGAAGCCAGATGCAAACGAATGTGAACTCCACCGAACAATCAGTTTAATGAATCACACAACGAAACTCATCATGTGAATTCTGATGAATAAAGCGTGCAGCAGAATCAGGCCAGAGATATTTATTTAGTATGCTATCACAAAAAGCAATACAGTTAAAGAATAGCGTCTACTTGTGTTTTATATACTACGTACTGGCGTTCGACAAAGTACGCCACAATGATAGACGTCCTCAGCATAATCAAAAGCTTCTATTGATAGGAAACCGCCTGCATACTAACAAGAAACGAATTCGGCAGATATACAAAGATAGAAAGGGATTTAAGACAAGGATGGGTCTTTTCACCGGATCTATTCAACTTATACAGCGAGACTATACTGAGAGCGCTAGAAATCATGCCAGAATCTGTCATCGGTGGTCAAAACCTGAAGAATATAAGAGACGCAGATGATACAGTGCTGATAGCAGACACGGAAATGAAACTGCAAGACCTCAAAAGGCAGCCGAAGAATGCGGAAAGAAAAAACTAAAATAAACTATAGAAAACCGAATGCATGGTTATCGGTAAAAAGACGAACCCAAAATGCCAACTACAGGTTTGGGGATACTATAATCAAGCAGGTACTGAAATTTAAATAAAAGGGAATTATTGTAACAAAAGACGTAAAGTGCAACACGGATATCTGAGGGCGAATTGGCATGGCCAAAAGTGCATTCCAGAAGCTGAGTAGAGTATTAAGAGACATGAAAATTTCGCTAGAAACAAAGAAGAGAGAACTGTATGGCAATGTGATGTTTGTTCTTCAATATGGCAGTGAATGCTAGACAATTTTAACAAAGATGAAGGATAGAGTGATCCAATCGAAATGGGGATTAACAGACAGATGCTGCGGATGGATTAACAGACATGTGGGCAATGAAGATGGAAACGAAAAATAGCTAATATTTAACAACAGAAAAAGACAGCTGAAATTCGTGAGAAGAATAATGAGGAAAGAGGGATCAGAGAATATAATAATTGGAGTAGATAGACTAAACTATCGCCCGGTTCACACTCCACCCACATCTATTGAACAGGTGAAGAGGCTCATCCCTTGTTTCCTGTTTAGGATGCGGTTTCCGGTTTTCTCTTTTCCAATCTTTTCACTCTTTTATTTTTTTTCCAATTGGAGTAGATAGACTAAACTATCGCCCGGTTCACACTCCAGCCATGTCTACTGGACAGGTGAAGAGGCGCATCCCTTGTTCCCTGTTTAGGATGTGATTTCCAGCTTTCTCTTTTCCATTCTTTTTACCCTTACGTAGCCCCCTGCTCATCAGTGGCGTCATCGCCTTGCTTGGGGTGATATGATTAAAAAAAAAAACAAACTCACAGGTCAGATAGAGGGAAAGAGAGATATGAAAAGCGGCGCGTAACATACTTGACGGTCATGAGCAAGTGGTTGGCGGAGCTAAGAGCCAATAAGAATAGAGGCGTGAAGGGCCATGATCGTCTTCGTTCTGAAAGAACATGACACGAAGAAGAAGAAGAAGAAGAAGAAGAAGAAGAAGAAGAAGAAGAAGAAGAAGAAGAAGAAGAAGAATATTATATCTGTTGCTAAATTTGACGTGTTGGAAAAATGAATGACTAAAAGACGGCATAAACCTCCCGTACAACCAAATATTTCTTTCTTTCCTTCTTTTTTTCTGATTACATTTGCTCATTTTTTTTTTCTGAAGCAAGTTTTCTTTCTCGTTACTTTCCTTGAATATTTCTATCTTTTTTTTTCACATTCCTTCAAGTTTTACGGACGATTTTCTTTTATTGTTTTTTTATTTATTTATATATTTCTATATTTTTTCTAAAAGTCATTTTTTCTCTCACTATCTTCCATTATTATTGTATAATTTTTTGCATTCATCTTCGTCTATTCGATCCATCCTTTTTCCTTATTAATTTCTTTGTTTTTCTCTCTTTCATTGTTTCTTTTTATCCTAAAATTTTTACGTATGTTTGCTTTACATTTCTTATTGTGTATATTGTTACATTCGTTATTTTTTCTTTCTTTCTTTCTTTCTTTCTTTCTTTCTTTCTTTCTGTTTTGCTTCCCTTCATCTTTCTTTTTTCTTTCTTTCTTTCTTTTTTAATGTAATATTCACACAGACATTTTCTTTTTTCTCTTTCTTCCTTCTTTTCTTTCTTTCTTTCTTTCTTTTTAATGTTATATTCACACAGACGTTTTCTTTTTTCACTTTCTTTCTTTCTTTCTTTCTTTTTAATGTTATATTCACACAGACATTTTCTTTTTCTCTTTCTTTCTTTTTTCTGTCTTTCTTTCTTTCTTTCTTTTTAATGTTATATTCACACAGACACTTTCTTTTTTCACCTTCTTTCTTTCTTTCTTTCTGTTTTGATTACCTTCATCTTTCTTTTGACTTTCTTTCTTTTTCATGTTATATTCACACAGACATTTTCTTTTTTCTTTTTTCTTTATCTTTCTTTTTCTTTCTTTCTGTCTTTCTTTCTTTCTTTCTTCTTCATGTTATATTCACACAGACATTTTCTTTTTTCTCTATCTTTCTTTCTTTCTTTCTTTTTCTTTTTTCTTTCTTTCTTTCTTTTTAATGTTATATTCACACAGACGTTTTCTTTTTTCACTTTCTTTCTTTCTTTCTTTCTTTTTCATGTTATATTCAAACAGACTTTTCTTTTTTCTCTTTCTTTCTTTCCTCTTTCTTTCTTTCTTTCTTTCTTTTCAATGGTATATTCACACAGACTTTTTGTATTTTTCTTTCTTTCTTTCTTTCTTTCGTTCTTTCTTTTAATGTTATATTCCCACAGACATTTTCTTTTTCTCTTTCTTTATTTTTTCTTTCTTTCTCTATTTCTTACTTTCTTTCTTTTTAATGTTATATTCACACAGACATTTTCTTTTTTCTCTTTCTTTCTTTTTCTTTTCTATCCGTTTTTTCAGTTGGTTGGTAATAAGCGATTTTATTTTCGGTGATGTTTAAAATATTAACCAGTGGGATACAGAAGTGATTTTGTAATCAATGCATATATTCATTGACATATTATAATTAGAAACATATTCTTCACCAATTCCTAAACAACAAACGCGCACAAAAGGCAATTCGGTGCCAAAATGATCGCTATATACACTTAAAACATGGTTTCATCTGGTATGAAAGAATGTATGTTTGATCTTGTCTATTAGGATTAATATTATGGCTTCTTGTGTTAAATAGATAATCCACCGAACATTGTGAAACAAAAGAGCATATGAAAATTGAATGCATGACATAATTATTAGGTTGTCCCAAATGTTCGTAAACACTTGCGAAATGGATCTATCTGTACGATTTTATTTGATAAATGTTTTTTTTGTTTTTTTTTTAAATGCCGAGGTTATCGAGCATCTCTAATAAATATTTTTGGCATAATTTTTCGAACGCCTTGGCGTAGTCTATAAAGCAGTATTTGCCATGTCCTGCCGCATCAAAGCGGACTTTCGGTTGATCAGAGCCCGGTACTTTTACTTCAACTTTTCGTAGACCCGATCAAGTTGCTGACAGTAAAGTTCGGCACTGGTGGCACGACCATTCGGAACCAACTCAAAATGTACGATTTCTTCAAAGTTCCACCAAACGCACAACATGACTTTCTTGCCGAATCGATCTTGTTTTAGACCCGACGGTGTCTCTGCCTTTTCTGAACCCATCGCTTGTTTCGATTGTGCTGGACCAGATAGATCGATTTCGAAAGTGTTTACGAACTTTTGTAACAACCTAATAAGTTCTTCTGCTATTGTATTGCTCTTCAAGATTGCATTCTGTGCATAAATATGACGTTTCTTGTTCCGTGTTTTTGACGAACCTGTACTGTTCTTGTTCTATCTCTGAGCCGATTCTGCTACTCGTTCTGTTCATCATAATCTGGATGATAAGTTTTATGTGATTTATTAAGCTGATAGTTCGGTGGAGTTCACATTCCTTTGGGTATGGCTTCTTATGTAGTGCTTTAAGAAATGATCTGCTAGGCTCTTACGGTATATCAGCACTGTTGTATATTCTGTTTATAATGTCTGTATTCCGGTCTATGACGAGTTCGTTTAAAGCGGTTGGCATCTACATTCCAATACCATCTGGTCCTGCAGCTTCCACTTGGGGTTTTAATATTTCTGGTCCGCCAATATTTCAGTTTATTTCCGGCTGATTTTGTCGTGGAAGAGATCTCCGATATATTATCGCATCACTGAAGTACTTTTTCTTTCTCGGTTTTGAATAGATAGATAGATAGATAGATAGATAGATAGATAGATAGATAGATAGATAGATAGATAGATATGGAAAAACCGAGATAGATAGATAGATAGATAGATAGATAGATAGATAGATAGATAGATAGATAATTCATAGAAGATTTTTAGATCCAACTGCCAGAAAGTGATACATGAATTTTCGCATCTGTTCATGAAATTGATCAATGTCGAATGGAACCGCTAGAATAAAACATCTGTTTTCTTGTAGGAAACAAGACAAAATTTAATAAATAATTTTTTCGAGAATCTTTCTGCTTGTCAAGAAAAAAAACTCCGAAAAATAAGCAAAGAACAAAGTGTTGACAATATATATATTATAATCGGATATCGATAAGTATTTAATTTGAAACAAAGCGGATATTTATTTTTCAACATATGCTTCTTCCATAATGCAATTAAGCAAACATGTGCTTATTAATTACACATATGGAACATTTTACTGTAAAATATCGGACCGAATTCGCGCAATGATTTTGTTAGCGGACTTAATTATAGATTCTAAGATAGATCGACCGATAAATAGATAGATATAAACAGAATAATGTATATAGTTTGAAACAGATTAAAAGGAAGGATGGTTAGATGTGTAGAAAATGCGATAAACAAATATATATATATATATATATATATATATATATATATATATAATATTAACTATATAATATATAATAATAATAATATATATAATATATAATAATATTAATTATAGCAACAAAAATACCAATAGTAAATCTAGTATTAATCAAGCTATAATTTAAATCGTCTTGTATAACCCACTGAGAACAAACTCGGAGGGAAAAAAGGGGGAAGCAAAAAAAGAAACAAACGAAGTTCATGAACCAAAAAGTCAAGCACTCGTAAGAAAGAAAAAAAACCCGAAGACGAAAACCCTGACACAAATCGCTCAAACCAAGACAGAAATCTAAGCAAGAGCCAACAACTGACTACGGTTTCGCCTAACGCTCGTCAGGGAAATTTCTGTCTTTATATATATATATATATATATATATATAGAGAGAGAGAGAGAGAGAGAGAGAGAAAGAAAGATATATATATATATATATATATATATAGATAGATAGATAGATAGATAGATAGATAGTGTTGTGGGATCGCCTCTTTTTGTATACGAAAATGGACTCGCCTGATGTGTACATATAATCCTGCCGATACAGAGAACGGAGTGGTAGAATTGTACATTTGCTTAGTTGGTCAGTAAGTTGGTGCAAAGTTAGTTGGAGTTGTTTGGATATAGACTCATTATACGGACATACTATTTCACTTCAAGACTGTCTATAATTATTTCTTCTAATAGTATTCCTGAATTGACTACCCGTATTCCAGTTTGTATATTTTAATTCAATATAACTTACATTTCCTATCTCCATAATTGTTTTTGTTTTTATTATTTTGTGTGGTTTCCTTACCGGAATACACAACAGATAGATAGATAGATGGATAGATAGATAGATAGATAGATAGATAGATAGAAATGGATACCAGTAGATTTAAATATTTTTTTAATTTCGCGTTGTCAACTCATGCAAGACACGAAAGCCACTAAGACGCAAGGTGTTTACAAGATGTTGAAGAATTAACAAAAGAAATATCAAAAATAATGCGTGGGAAAAGAAAAGTTTAATCAAGAGAACAGGAGATAGTGATTGGCAATGCATTTTTGTGTGTCGCTATTTTTTTAATACTGTCAGTAATGATAGATAATTAAGAGATCATTATAGATAAATAGATAGATTGTCATTAAAAATTGAGTAACTCATATAAACACAGGGATATTGATAAATAGATACATAATAAAATACAACAAATTTTCTAGAATACCCACCTGTTATGGTAGCAAATTAATCCACGTTAAAGACGTCTGCTTACAGAGATCTGTTTTTTCTTTCGACTCCAGTTTAGACTGTAATGCTGCTATGCAAAACTTTGTTACAGTTTCTGAGTAATAGCGTATAATCTGGCGTGATCAGCAGTTTGAAGACGAAAAGTACTCTCACGGCCTCAGCCACGATGATTTATGACTTCCTGCTATCAGAACCATCAACTGCTTTCAAAATAATTCTGTCTACCCTTCATTGTGCCAGAAGCTTAATATCTGACTCTTAATATGTGTCTGGTTTAGAAGCTAAAAAAATACCTGGAGCTCATACACAATTTTAAACCTCCTTCTCGCGGGAAGTGAGCCATAGCTCAGAAAATGTGTAATCTGATGGTACGAAATCTAGCCTGAAGACAAGTTGAGGCAGTACGTCCAGCCTCTAAATTTCTTTAAATTTGTGCTTGTTAACCCTGACAGTGCGTGCTGGGGAAAGGTCATGCTGCTGAAACGCGCGTCTACGATTGTTCAATCCCAGATATCGGGTTTCCAACGCATCATATATACTCTGCACTTGTTGACCATAAAGGTAGGTACTCACAACATGAACAACTGAGAAATGATCAAAGGGAAAAATTCCACCAAACATTAAATTAAAATTCTGTTTAAACTAATATTCTGAATCATGGTCTGAACGCAGTTAACTTTTGCTTTCATTAAAATTGGCTAATGTATACAATTATTAATAACATATTTTAATGATGCACTCTAATGTACATCAAGATCAACAGAATTTTGGAAATAAGTTCGTTCAATAAATAACCAGGGCAATAATTTTAAATTATTCCGTTTACGTATATTCACTGGACTTATCTCTGAATAACAAAAAGTTTCACTGTATTGTCTTTCACTAGATTCAAATAAAAAAATTAATATTCAATATAGTCTTACATATTAATATAATTCAATAATACAATATCCGTACTTATAAAGAATGGTAATATCGTAAAATTTTTAGTCTGACTCGATAAGTATTGTAAAAAGTTCAAATATATAATACGAAGTATCGACACCCACTTTAAATTTGTTCATTATTAGGTACCTGTCGAAGTCTGCTTATATGAATGTATCTATTCCCGTCTGTTCATTAGTATCTATTAATACCATTCTGATTTTTTCTTTCTTTCTATCATGTTTATTTATCACATTCTGTTCCTTTATCTATCTATCTATCTATCTATCTATCTATCTATCTATCTATCTATCTATCTATCTATCTATCTATCTATCTATCTATTTCAGTCTGTTTATGTCCATATAATGTATCTATTCCCGTCTGTTCATTAGTATCTATTAATACCATTCTGATTTTTTCTTTCTTTCTATCATGTTTATTTATCACATTCTGTTCCTTTATCTATCTATCTATCTATCTATCTATCTATCTATCTATCTATCTATCTATCTATCTAACTCAATCTGTTCATGTCCATATATTTATCTATCGAGATATCTAATTGTTTATCTCAGTCTGCACATAACTATATATGAATCGCAGTCGTCTACATCATACTAAGTATGTTCATTTGTATATGTCAATCTCAGAATTTTCATATCTATCTATCTATCTATCTATCTATCTATCTATCTATCTATCTATCTATCTGTTTATTTCTGTAATATCTATGTGATTATCAATATCAGTCTGTTATATCTGTCTATCTATTTCCGTTCTCACATCCTGATTTAGCACTCTGGAAGAATGGTAGACTTTTAAAAAAACGTAGGTCCTCTAACATCTACGCATCATTCATTCAGTAATGAATTAGAACACTCTTAGCTACTTGCGTATGTTTACATTATTGAATTATATTAATATGTAAGACTGTATTGAATATTAATTTCTTTATTTGAATCTGGTGAAAGACAATACAGTGAAACGTTTTGATATTCCGAGATAAGTTCAGTGAATATCACACACTAAAAGTCTGCCTCCTTCTACCTAGCGCCCATAGCTCAGAGGGTGAATATATATATATATATATATATAATAATAAAATCGACTCTGTACGTATCCAAATCTTAAAATCTTACACAAGTAATTTTTAAGGACCACGAATAACCGGCAGAATCTAAGTCCGTTATTGTTCGCCGCTATAAAGCTTTGGACAATGAGGGGAAAAAAAAAAGAAAACTGCGGAGCACCGACAATACATACAGTACTTCACAGCAAAGAAAAAAAACCCTCAAACGGAACGAACCACAAAGAAAGAAAAGAAAAGTGCTCGATACAAAACTAACCAAAAAGGATTAACCAAGAGGCAGTGACGTAGAGCAAAAACACACAGGAAAAAATCGCAAGATCGCCAAGACCTACCGCGGTTTCGCACAACGGCTCGTCAGGTTGTGCGAAACCGCGGTAGGTCTTGGCGATCTTGCGATTTTTTCCTGTGTATATATATATATATATATATATATATATATATATGAGTGTGTTCATATTTATCTGTCGATATATCTATATATCTATCTCTTGTCCTTCATTCTCATTTCTTCAGGTCTATCTATCTATTTATCTATCTACACATTATATATCAACCTATGCATAGATGCACACACGCACACACACACATATATGTATATAAATACACAGACACAGACACAGACACACACACACACACATATATATATATATAACGTTGTTATATTGAGCAGCTCTCATCGTTGTGTCTTTATCAACTGCTCTTGAAAGGCCTTACAACGGCAATGAATGAAATCGTTTCTAGCAAGACATGAAGGATATTTAAGTCATCCCCTTTAAAATCAGAAATACACCAATTCATGAAAGTCAAGTTAAATTTGCCGCTATCGAATGAGAGGAGATGACGTGAAACGAGCGTCTCCATGCACTAAATTTAAAATCCCATCATTTGATATCTAGAGAAAGTAAAAGAAGAAAGAAAAAGTATTAAATCATTGGCAACCAAAACCGACAGAATGGGAACTAAATAAAACGAGAAAGAACAGGAAGCGGACACGAGTTACCGAACTTGGCGGAAATGACCAGACGAATAGATGATTTCATTACCTGACAGTGGTCTTTCGGAACGCAAATTTTCTTAATGCGTAAATAGAGCTCCATTTTTGAGCACGACTATTTCATGTCCATATGATTTCGACCGGCCTTTACAGCGATTTCTTTCGATCGATTGCCGGCTAGTAACTGTCTGCGTTACGTATTAAAGATGACTGCCAATAAGAATTTTCAGTGTCAGCCATTTGCTGGCGAGAATCCAAGATTTATTCCGACAGATAACTGTGCCAAAAATACTCTCCGTTAATGACAGACATTTTTTGAATTCGGGAATAAACGGAAATGAGAATTTCCTTGTCTATCGCTAATTAGAAAATGTTGCATCGCTCTCCGATATAGTGTTATTCAAGGAGGATTTTTACAGCTGGAGGTAGAAAAAGTCGAATAGAGAAGCACATATCTGGTCGATACTTCTACTTGTAAAATATATGAGATATTAAGAATTAAAATTCGATAAATAAAGATAATGATGTAATTATTTTCACTAAAGCCAATTTTAAAAAATCCTAGTCTTAATAATAGAGACTAATTTACACATAGAATACTAAATATGTTAATGATTCATTAACAATGTCATTAAAGTTTGTAGCTCTTTTTCTCTGTCATTTTCGTCATCGGATGTGCGTTGTGGTGTTGTAGATATAAGCACGGAACGAGAAATCAGAATGCAGAGGTTGAATTCCAATTGATTTGGCTGCATTCACTTACGCGCAAATACCATTCGGAAAGATAATAATCCGTCTCTTCTTCCCCAGCTATCGGTTAAATAGTCTTCGCCACCATACATTGGCAATTTTGGCGAGTACAGAACATATTCTGAAATTATGGACACGAAACTGTGGAAGTCATCCAGGGAGGAATACCTTAAACGAGACTGGAAAAAGAAAACCTGATTCAGAATCTTGCTTTCTCTTGCGAGTTTTAAATTTTCCAAGTCCTCTTTTCTCGTTATTTATTAGAGAAATGGCAAGTATATACATTTCTGTTTTGATTCCATTTACTCTGAAAATTTTTTCATATGGGATTCACAGTATCTTTCTGTCGAATACGAATTGTTTTTAACACATTTTTTGTTTCATATTTAAGGAGATTTTTTCCTGTTTCTTAATACATTGCTTAACTTTTAGAAGGCAACTTAAGCTATTCGAAATATATAACCTTTATTTCTGTTATTCATTTACACCTTGTTTCATGCACTGAAAATTGTCAAAATGTGCTGTTGTTTTTATATGACGCTGCAGAGAACTATCAGTTTCTTTAGATTTTATTTTTAAAGAAATATATAAGCATTCAGACAATTTGAAATAATCAATTACCTTTTTATTATTGTTCATCGATGACCGAACCATGCTTCAAATACTCTTGGGTTCTATGTAACCAGTAGCACTCGTAGAGTGACCTAATTAAAACTCGTCCACCGGTTGGGTTTGTCCTAGTGCGCATTGTAACGAGACAGAAAACATAATTAAAGATGCCTGTCAAGGATCAAATAAACGTTCTTGCAATGTCAATGTTCATGAAGCACACTCGAGCAGATGGATGTCGACAATGAAGTGATGTTAAGTCATCGTATGTTGACGTGCATCATAGACTAAGATCTACGGCACTGATGGATAGTGCTATTTCTCCATGAATCAAAGGCCACATGTACGTGGCCAAGGCGAGCCATCAAGTTGGAGAACATCGGCTAGGGGTTTGAGCAAGAAAGTGATCGGCAGTGATAGGACTACTTTGCCTAAGAGCCTACGGATTCGCCATTTGAATTATCTATCTATCTATCTATCTATCTATCTATCTATCTATCTATCTATCTATCTATCTGTCTATCTATCTATCTATCTATCTATCTATCTATCTCAGTCTGTTCAAATCTATCTATCTATCTATCTATCTATCTATCTATCTATCTATCTATCTATTTGTTGTAGGGAATTACCTACACACTAATATGAACTTTGCCGGACTACATAAATACCGAGAGTTATCTACTCTCGGGGGTAGTAGTCGTAAGTAGCAGCAGCTACGAAACTCATTTGGTAGTACGCCGTTCCAACGCTATGTAATATTATATGCAATTTCCTCTATACATTGTTTCTCTTTTGTGATATCATATTGTTTCCAAACGTATAGCGTTTCCAAGTCTTTCTTGTGACCTTTTCCCAGGCCACATCACAATCTATCTATCTTGCTATTTACACATATCTCGGGAGAGAAGAGACGGTTCCTACAATTTTCTAGTTATGAACAGTTCATATCTATCTATCTATCTATCTATCTATCTATCTATCTATCTATCTATCTATCTATCTATCTAGTTCTTTTCATATCTATCTATCTATCTATCTATCTATCTATCTATCTATCTATCTATCTAGGTCTGTTCATATCTATCTATCTATCTATCTATCTATCTATCTATCTATCTATCTATCTAGTTCTTTTCATATCTATCTATCTATCTATCTATCTATCTATCTATCTATCTATCTATCTATCTATCTAGTTCTTTTCATATCTATCTATCTATCTATCTATCTATCTATCTATCTATCTATCTATCTATCTATCTATCTATTTCATTCTTATCTACACATATCTCTGGACAGAAGAGACGAATTCCGACCGTTTCCAAATCAGTAGCACATAAGTCTCCATTCTCCAAAAATGTTCTTTCGGGTGTTAAGTCATGAACATATTTCTTATTCTTTCGGTAAGTGCTTTAATCATTCTCAAGAGTATTGAATTAGGTCTATCATTCTAGACGTTTTGTAATACATAGTAGTTTATATAGTATGAAGATTCTTGTGGAAGAGTGAACTTTCAGAGTAGTCACGTAAGAATCATATAAGTTGGACAATCTGTAATGTGATCGATCCCGACTTAGCAGCTCAGATACAGTTACGTTCTCACCGGCGCAATGTGGCTTCCCTGTGTCTCTTCTACAAATGTTTTCACGGCTTCTGCTCCGATGAACTTACCTCACTGGTGCCCCCTATATATGAATTTACTTGAGCCACAAGATTAGCAACTAGGTTCCACCGTTTTACTGTGAAACCAAAAAAATATAAACGCAAATTCTACTTCACCGGATTCTTTTCTCGCACTTCCCGCCTGTGGAATTCCTTCCATTTAATTGCTTCTTCGTGTGCTACAATCTCCAAGAATTTAAATGTAAAGTCAATAGTTATCTTCTATCTCATTAACTTGCGTCCTCTCTCTCTTTTGCTCCTTTCTCCGTTCACTCCTCTCTCATCATTTTTCTCATCCTTCTCTTACCCAGTTCCTGACACCCAATATGATCTGTCACTTTTTATCATAACTTTCTTCTTCTTTTCTCGCACTTCCCACTTGTGGAATTCCTATCCATTTAATTGATTCTCCGACAGCTACAATCTGCAAGAATTTAAATGCAAAGTCAATAGTCATCTCCTATCTCACTAACTTGCATCCTCTCTCATGCTTCTTTCTCCATCTATTCCACTCTCATCAGGATTCTCATCCTTCTCTTACCCACTTCCTGACACCCCTATAACCTGTCACTCTTTCTCATAACTTTCCTCTTATGTAATCCCCTGCAAAACAGTGGCAGTAAAATGCTTTGCTTGGGGCGGTATGATAATAAAAAAAAATTCTCTACTATTATAATGTAGATATAAAATGGGGGATCAATTCTACATTACAACCAATATAAAAACTGATCCCTTACTTTATGGCCACACTCGTTTTCTTGCCCACTTCCTGACACCCCCTATAACCTGTCACTCTTTCTCATAACTTTTCTACTATGTAATCCCTGCAAAACAGTGGCAGTAAAATGCTTTGCTTGGGGCGGTATGATAATAAAAAAAATTCTCTACTATTATAATGTAGATATAAAATGGGGTATCAATTCTACATTACAATCAATATAAAAACTGATCCCTTACTTTATGGCCACACTCGTTTTCTTGCCCACTTCCTGACACCCCCTATAACCTGTCACTCTTTCTCATAACTTTTCTACTATGTAATCCCTGCAAAACAGTGGCAGTAAAATGCCTTACTTGGGGCGATATGATTATAAAAAATAAGAAGTGTCATCCATTTTTAGTTTTGCATGAACAATACCCTTTCTCGTTCATTTTTCATCAAAACCCTCAGTTTTTTTCAGGCTTTGATATCCCGCTCAATATTTTTCTTCGGTTGATGGAGATATTCGTCCTTCTACAATGAATTATTTCTTCGTTCGTAACCCAGTAGGATCTGCAACTTCGCGAAAGGTCGCTTACCAAACTTTTTTTTCTCAAAACTTGAAGAATTTCTTACACCGTAATGGCGATCCTATGTTCACTGAGTATGAAATATTGATCTTTGCTTTTAACAGAAATATGACACTAATGTGTTCGTTTTTTATTCGTGTATTTTATATGATTAATTACCAAAACCTCCTTTATAGAGCAACTCTAAGAAAACTAAAATGTCGATAAACAAAACAAATAAACAAAATATGTTGTTAAAATTTCTGACACCCTAATCGCTTTT
Source organism: Ascarosepion bandense (assembly GCA_037127315.1). Lineage (NCBI taxonomy): Eukaryota > Metazoa > Mollusca > Cephalopoda > Sepiida > Sepiidae > Ascarosepion > Ascarosepion bandense. The sequence continues at coordinate 1,932,552 of JBBBDQ010000648.1, read as the reverse complement.
GGGGACACTATATACTTTCTCTGGTCCTACAGCCATATGAATTTAAAGGCAC